>OX438947.1:11744257-12014978 GCA_949316185.1 Pyrausta nigrata | reverse complement strand
GGTCTAATTTGTTAAAGTCCTTAAGTACTACTTATTAAAAGTCTTCATCAGAATTTGGATTCATAAAAATTATGTTTTATTTTTTTTATAAAGAAGCTCATTAAAGAACATCCATTAGACATGACATACATATTTAAGGATACGCTTCCGGATCACAAACTGATTACGAAATTAATGAGGAAAAAGAAACGGACGTAAAAAATAACCAGGAAAATTCAGAAAATATTTCAACTCAGAATATTTATGTTTATGTAATTCCCACAATTTTAGATCTGTTTCCAGTAGGTGGTGTTTATATTTCAGATTATCTTGAATATGAGGGCAAAGCGTACAGGAACATTACAAAACATTTATTAGCATGTCTTTGACTATGATCTAGATACCTCCTAGAATAGAGTGTCTAGGCTAATACTAGTCAGACCTGACCCATCTTTGACTGCATCGTCGATTACCAGTAAGATTGCGGTCAAATGTCCGCCCTTCCATCTTCCTAGCGTTATCCCGGTTGCGCACTTGCACGCGATCCGCTTGCCCAGGGTCCGCTGATCATGACCCAGAATGTAGCAGATCAGGTAATTACTGTAGAGCAACTGCCATCTGACCCACCATGACCCTGTTAACAGGAGAACCTGACCAGATTTGGATCATGGTAACACATTCAGTCGCCTGAATGTGCAGGTTTCCTCACGATGTTTTCCCTCATCGTAAGAGCTTCGGTTAGTGAAACAACTAATGAATAACTCAGAAAAAGTCATTGGTACATGGCGGCACGTGGGATCAAACCGGTACCTCTCGCATGAGAGGCAACCCGTTAGCCACAACGCCACCGACGTTCTTTTTCAAATGTCCGCCTATTGATAAAAAAAAAACCAGGGCGTAAAACATAACTAAAGGACGCACATTTTGCAAACACGGTCCCAATCAATGCATAATAAGCACGTACAAAATATAATTGGTAGGATCGCGGAACTTAGGCGACGTCATAAAACTTTCCGTGGAATGCTCTTTGCTGCAGGATAAATTTGCATGCGCATTGTCAAACCGTATCGGGACTGCGACCGGCCGCTGGTTAGCTGAGTGCGACGGAAACTTTAGCCATTGATAGAGTGACCACAATTGCCTGTTTCAGATCATCCTGTTTCTTTCTATGCGTCGTCTTTTGAATTGAGAGTGTATTGGCGCTACCATAAAGGTCTTTATTGGTTTAGCAAATTATAACAAAAAAGTATAGCTTGATTTTTAATCTGGCCTCCTAGAATTTTCCGAATCTTGCTGTTTTAATTACGATTATGCTACGATTTTACTAACAAAATAGAGCACAGCACATGGTGCACACAGCACTAATGAATGCAATAAGCGTTTTTGACACAAGGTTTCAGAGAATTTTGTCATACGATAAAAATTACCTTTGTGTCATTTCGTTCTTGGAATGAATATTTTTAATGCACGAAGATTTTATACTGAAGTGATATTTTATCATTGATTGTCTTTGTTCCAATTGAAGAAAAAATATTTGGTCCCACTAGTTCTCTATTTTGCATATCCCGCTTTCAATTCTGAAAAACTGTGATTGTAGTTCATTGGAACTGCATTTGAAGCCATTCCGCTACTGTTAGTTGCAAGTAAATTTGTACAGTTGAATATAATCTTCGCTTACCCAGCGATCGGAAATTGAACGAAGTTTCAAATAGTTAAGATTACATTTAGGTTAACGGCTGCGTATCGCGCTTCTTAGCCAATAACATCACTGTTAAGTAAGAAAGTACAAAGAAAAATGTATTTTATCGACAGTTTTAAAAACTGCAAACATACGAATGTCTTAATGTTTATGAAAACACTTTAAAATGCATTTTTATCTATGTAAATTTGCCTTAAACCTGTGATTTTTTCATAATATTCTGAACTTTATTAAAACATGTAGGGACACAATAATGAGTGCTTCGAAAACTCGTTCGGTGGGTAAATTAAAAATTCCAACAAAAGGCGTGTGGTATAGGAAATTCCTAGAAAACAAGGACTTGGTAATTGGAAGTAGGGTTGTTCATAAATTATGTCGATAATTAATTCGTATTGTAAAAAAAAAACAATGTATTGTTTAAAAAACCATGCCATGGCCCCATGCCTTGCCATGGCATAGAGTGACCAATGATCTCCACGATGATTCGTCTTATGTATTAGTATCCTAATCCTGTAGCTTCTTGCGATCTTTACCAAATGCAAGGTCCATTTTGTGGTATCTTCTGCGATTTCTGAAAATATAGGATGTTGCTTTCTTTGTTACAAATATTACTCAGATCATAATCATGGCTTCTTATAATTGTTTTTATAATTTAAGAAAATTCTTTGCGAATACTTATTATTGTTTTAACTCAGTTACTGAAAGTCGTATGACGATAATTTTATGGTAAGACATACTAAAGACTTTATAGATAATTAACAAGGACTTGTGTCATTATTTCGAATTTCACACTCTAGCCGAAAACCAACTGTCATTGTTGATAATGACGATGATGATCATCTTAGCCGTCAGGCAGCGATAGTTTCAAATGGTAAGGTAAGGTAAAGGTAAAATTTTGTGTCAATAAAAAAAAGATTTTAAAGACAATTCTATAATATTACAGTTACTAAATTGGTAAAACAAAATGAAAAAGTGGTCTTTACATTTATTTATTACCAAAGAAATTATGTAAACCAACAAGGATGGTTTTTACCATCACAACCATGATAATACGAATATATACTATGTTGAAATATCGATATATTTTTCTCTTGTTAAACATCACTAAACTAATATAACAAACTACGGTGCTCTGGGTCTGACATAACGATTGACGTTTAATTTTAGTGCTTAAGTAAGAGAACAAAATGTGTATTTTTAGACAGTAATATTCCTGTTTAGAATTTTTAATGAAGAAGATATTTTTAAAGTTGCTTCTAAAATATTTTTTTGAGGGAAATGAGATGTTTAGGCTAGTTAAATCAGATACTGTTGAAAATAGCTATAAATGTTGACCTTTTTATCCTCACTTAAGTATGTTCAAAACATCGTAATAGATAGATTGATAAATCTTTAAATCCCACCATATAAGAAACAAAAAAGCAATCGCCACAGAAAAAAATAAAAGCTGTAAAACGACATGGATTCGAATTCAAAGATGAGATCTGACTGCGGCAAAATAAACAAAGTATTGAAACTTGAAAATTGAAAAATACAGCAACTACAATTGAAACTGTAATAGAGAAAGGCAGCATTTAAATTTATCAGTAAAACTTAAGTATACGGCCTATTTTCCTCAATTAAAACAACATGGAAGTGTTTGAAAACTTTCTTTACGGGGATAAAATGTTTTTCCGATCAAAGTTTCCCGTCGGGACCTTTTCAATGCTTTGAATTCCGCGATGAATGAGATGAATACTAATTCAAATGTAATTAAGTATATCAAGATCCTGAATGAAGGCTGCCTTTTGTAAATTTAAGAAAGGATTTAGTTAAAGAAGGAAACAGTTCCTAAAATAATTAGCTCTAACTAGCACAAACTGCATTTAAAATTCGTTTCAAAGTTTTTGATTTGCAGTTCACGATAAATACGTAAAACTGAACTCTGCATTTCATTTAGTACAAACTTTAACCAAATATAATTTCATGGTACTTTGCATAAAATACGAAAAACATACAATACAAAAACCGTAGATTAGCAACCAGCGAAAATAAAGTTCAGAGAAAACAATTTTCTGATTTCAAATACTTTCTCACAATAAAGTAGGTATTTATGTAAATTCATAATAGCATACTGAGCTAATAATGTGAATACAAAAATATTAAAATTTGAAAAACAACATACACGACGCGACGCGTTCAAGCCACGATTATAATGTAACGATTTTTAATAAGTTGCGTTTATTAACAAAAACAACGAAAGGCGAAGCTTTTTAATATTAAAAGTTCAGAAAACAGTTCGTTTCAATAATGGGGAATGCCCGCGAGCAACGGGGAACAAAATAAAGTATTTGGACTCCGTCGAAGCAGTTTATTATGAAATTTATCGTTACTCAAACTTTCAGAATCGATTATTAATTTCCGTTCCACTATAAAAGCGTAAGTGTTACAAGTAAGTAACATTATAATTTTATACGATATAAATAACACATTTAATATAATCTCAGTGTTAGATATTTATAAGTCAGCCTATTAGATCCCACTGCTGGGAAAAGGCCTCACCTCAACTATGAGGAGGAACAAGCCATACTTCACCACGCGGGCTCAGTGCGGATTGGTGGAGGGGTGTCTGTAAGGCAAGTGACAAACCTTACTGTCAGAAGTTACCAAGCCGCCCTAGGGCCTCTGACTAGGCTTAACGACTAATACCACAGATATTAGCCGGGACCAACTGCTTAACGTTAGATATTTGTTCTAATGTAAGTTGCTCTAATTTAACTTTATTTTACTAAATATTATGTTAACAAATTCAATTAGAGATTACAACAACTCTGCGACTTTTTTACCTAGAATGTCCGTTGAATATAAACTATCCTTATTTTTATGAAACTTCAAAAAGGTTTAATAAATATTTCTCCCGCAAAACAACCTCAAGTTCACTAAAAACAAGAGCAGCATTAAACAGGTTACAATCTCGTCAATGCTGTGTAAAATATCCAGTTCCCATAAGGCCAGCCACAGAACACGTAGACATTTTATTATAACCTAACACGACCTCCCTTTTTCAATATAAGGGTAAACCGTAAAATTTTATTTTATACCGGTTATTTTGTCCATTGAATTCACCTCGTGTTATGCTAATTCTGGCATAACAAAAGTAGAGATCCCGCATTGTGGAGGCCACAAATTTGAATAAGTATTTACAGTAAACAGCGGAGGATGCATTAACGTTGGCTTAAATTTTAAAAACGTCGCATAGAGTGTTATGTATGGGCTCTTAAGAGCGTCTTGAGATATCATTAGGGCAGTCGCAGCGAGCTCGGGTGAGATTAAGACTTGCGTTTAGGGTTGCCAGATTTGGTGATGAGAAGTTGGATTCTTAATTACAGACAAAAATTATTAAACAAAAGGAAAAAAACTACTCTAATACTTTTTTAATTCATGTACGTTGATACAGTAAGAATTGGTAAACTTGATCGATTTCAAATTTGTTTAAAAATATTTTATAACCTTTACATTACAATGAAGTAATAAGACTAGAGATTTATTAATTCTATTAACTAGATATTGTGGTTAGTTGTAATGTGTTTACATAGAAATAATAAAAAAATATCTAAGGATACAGAATTAATTAATTTAATTTTTATTGAACATGATATGTTCTAATTTTAAAAGAGGTTGTAATATTATTTGACATATTTTGTATGAGAATTGTGTTAAATTAACCGTCAACTTACGTTTACCAGCTGTTTATAAATTGGTGAACACGAGACTTTACCTTTTCGGTTAAGTAAACGTTTTGTGTTCACTTGTATTTTTCTAAATATTACGAGATTACAACCAATTTTTCAACGTTTAAAATTTACCAATTTTCAACTGAGACGACAACGCAATTTATCAAGTTTACCGCTCATGCCTGACTTAGATAATTTTCCCAAATATCCCGCAAATTAAAACACTATGGTGACCCTACGCTGCACTCCTCCAATTCTTAGATGCCTCGACAATGTGACCCTTTCTCTTGCTCAGTTGGCGTCTGAAATTAAAATGTAGCCGGATTCTGAATTCAAACGTGAAATTGCACAACAGTGACTTTGGATAATTAACTTTTGCACGGGAAAGTAGGTTTTGCTGAAAGTAATAAAAATGTTTTGCTAGAGTTGGTTTTAGTTTGAGACGGGAGCAATTTTTTTCTTTTTAATCATAGTTTTTTAACTAAATGCGGTACGGTGTGAACTTAGCACTGAATAACTTTTTACTTAACCTTCAAATATTTTAGCTATTTTTTTAACCATTTGGCAATTCTAATCCTGACTCTGTAACTCCTTTACTGACATACGTAACAAAAAGGCCATAGGTTACCAGAAATGATGTGCAGTTTTCATGTTTTATCAGATTAAATAGGGCATTCCATTCCATACAAACATCTCTGACGCATATAAGCCCAATCTGAATCAGGATAAATCGGTTTATTATCACAGTCTGTTTCCCGACCGCGGCAAACAGCCTTAACTAGGGCTTACGTGAAATTCTCTTACTAAACCACGGTTACTTACATAAACATTTTGGCCCATTCACAGACGGAAATCTCTACTATTCAAGAGGCACTGGCTCGTTCTCTTAACACTAATCTCAGTAAACGCCTCCGCTGTTTGTCTTGCCTATGTCTTGAATCTAGACGTAATCCTTGAATGCAGTAGGAGAGCATTAAAACGCATCGGATGCACACTGAGCTATATTTTAATACGGTGGGCGTTTTGAAGTAGGGCCAATTTGTTACTGCCGGGCCTCGGACGGGGAATGATGAAGATTTTATTGTAAAAGCATAATACGGTGGTGTAGGTTTGCTGTAAGGCGGTATGCACATGGGGGTCAGATTTCAGGACACGTGACTACTTTAAATTTAAAGTAAGAATTTAAACCATTTTTATTTAATAAAACAGCAGCGCATGAAGTTTTCATTGTGTAATATTCTCAATAACATCATTATCAGATATTGCACTAGCTCGCATACCGGGCGATTGCAATAACATTGATTAAAAGCAAAACGTTGCGTTACAGCATTGAGTTCAAAAATTTCGTAGGGCTTTAACAACCTCTGGGTGGCTGAGTTAATAGGCAATCGCCCAGCATGCAAGGGACGCGAGTTTATTTCCCACCTCAGGTGGTCATTTTTTCAAGAGCAATATCTAATCTTTAGAATGTGTAGGCTTATTACTTAAAACATTAATTTAACATAATTATGACTGATGTTTTTCAGTCAGTCCCATCGCTGAAGCCTTTGAGGAAGGCTTTCATCAGCATAACCAGGCTGAAGCAGCAGGTGCTGAAGATGCTGCTGCCTCTGTTTACAGTACTAGCGGTTTTCTTGACGCTTCCGAGGCTGTAACACTCTCCAACGGGGATTCCATGGGGGCGCCTGGTTTCTAACTAGCCGCCTGTCATTTGCCGTTTAGAAGAAGACTGCTTTATCACTATTTGTTTCTGTTACTACTTTAAGTATCCCTGCTGTTTTTCATTTCCATACATTTTACTCGGATAAGAAGCGCCGTCAAACGGAGTGGAAGTTTGATTACTTTCCTAAAAGAAAAGTGCATATTTCCGCACTTTGGAAAAGCTCACGGGTAACACTCATATTAGTAAAAAGAAAAGTATACTGAGCACCTACATGGCTATTACATAAACGATGTGGCATAGTCGCCACATTTTATCGCAACACATCACTTCAGTGTGACCACCACCTAACTTTTTGTAATAAGTTGCGAGCCACAATGGGTGCCACGGGCGCGGCGCCTACGCACGTCTTGATTGTCTAAGCTGAGACAACTCAAGTGCAATGCGTGAAATAAAATAACAAATGGTCGCAACAATTATTTATTGTTGGACTTTTGACGCGTTTAAATTGTGTGAGTTGGAGTTAATGCTGTGGATATGAATAGACTAAAAAAGCTTTTTCTTGTAGCGTAACTGAGGGAAAACACTGTTTTCTGTGCCTAAATTAAAACAACATTACTTTTTATTAAGCAGTTAAAGATTTGATTTCATATTAGTTAAATCTACTGCTGATCAGTAATATATTGCAGCGGCAAATCACGGTAGTAATATACTACTCCCTCGGCGCTAACATTGTTGTAGGTACAACAATGTCAACCAATTTATATTTTTGAATCTGACTGTCTGAAAAAAAACTTGATGTATAGTTTGCCTGCAAGTAAATGAGAATCAGTAATCCAGAATATCTACTTTGCACTTTCAACCAATACTCCGACACTTCCCTGAGCTCAATATATGAGTATAACCCACCCGACTCCATAAGCCAGTGGCTATTTAAAGAGATGAATATTATTACAATTTCCGATAGGAGTAGACACGCAATCCGCAGAGTTCAATCCCGCGGAGCTTAGCTGGATATCGAATTGCAAATGGCCACGGCAAATGTAGCATTTAACGCCTCGCCAACTGCGGAGTGCGGACTTTCATTGAGGTGCCGTTTCAATACGACGAATATGGACAAAGTTCATTTTTTCAAGTGCAAATAAAATAATGGACAAAGTTCGTTTTGTTCAGATGCCTAGCTCAGAATGACGATGTCCGTGTTTGGACTGGCTGTCACTGGACTCGATTCCAATGTGCCATGTCTAAGATTAAATTTAAATTCAGTCTCTATCTTTTCCGCTATACAAACAAAAAGGGACAGACTACGATAATTTAAAAACGTGAAATTAAGTGATGCGATTGCTTACGTATTTTTACAAGTTTTTGCGTGTTTTCGTCTAACTTTAGTTGTCATCGAATGACATCCCTACGAAATTGTCTATGGATTCTCTGATTTCCTTAGCAACTGACAGCTGTTTAATCGGACGTTTCTAAATTAATATTGTCTGTCTCTTTTCGTTTGTTTGGCAAAGAAAGAGAGAGACTGAACTTAAATTTAATCTTAGACAGGACACATTGGAGTCGATCCCATTGTCACTCATACCAGCATGACAGCGCGCGTGATGGCTTGACTCGAAAATACGGACATCGTCATCCTAAGGCTTTCGTAATCTTGCATTTAACAAACATTCAAAAAGAAAGGAGGTTATTATTATACAACTAATAGAGACAGGTATTTAAATATAAAAATACTATCATTATTTATATCAATGACACTAACATAGTTTTAAGATTTCTTTGTGTATAATAACAATATAAAAAGAAGTTTTTTGGTTAAGTAAAATACCGTTACAGTTGCAACCATTAAATTTACTCGAAAAACAATTTAACGTCAAACGACTTGCGCACCACTAGTGCAGGAATTTGTCAGTTGCATCACACAACTGTCATTGAGCTTCCGCACGGAGCTCACATTTGATTGAGTCGTCGCACCGATCGGACGTATTCCAGACCTGAACAGAAAAAAGTGGCTGCTAAGCAATGTTTTTATTTTTATTTTAAGTCTATGCAAGAGATATAGGCATATCACATAAATCAGTATTTTGCAGCACGAATATGAACGCAGGCGAGCTGCACTGGAAAATGCAGGTAAGTTTTTTTTTGTCCAAATAATATTTTAAAACTTGCAGTCCATGCCCAAATTTTGTAATAACAAATCATAAGTCCAAGGATTGTTACATAATTACAAGAGTTGCTCGTAGAAAATATTAGTTGTAAATAAAATAAAATAAATTAATTATCCCGTATTAATGGTCATTCAAATTCACAGTAATCGCAGACAGATGAGAGTTGTCTCCTTCTCTGTGTATCAATTGAAGTTCAAAGTCAGATCTGACCAGTTAGTTTTAGTAAAGGGTGCTGGGCAAAGAGAATTTTAAACAAATATCTATTTTTTACGTTTTATATTCTCATACAAACAAGTACATAGTAAAGTTAAATTGTTTCTAAAAAGTCTTTCCTAATTTGTAAGGAAATCTAGTAGCTAGTAGCCAACAAAATTTTTAAAAATTGAATTAAATAATGAATGCTTATTTAAAAACAACATTTTTTTTTTGTGTTCACGAATGAATATTAGCCGTAACTAGCCAGCACCTGCCCATGCTTGCAATCAGGCGAGCCCACGTGACGGTGCGGTTGCGACAGACCAGCCCCGTTCAGGGGTGGTTTAGAATATCAACAATACTTGGCGAACGTGGCATAGGGATGCCAGTTTTAAAAAAGAAGATGCTCAACTTAGTTATTTAAAAAATTAAAAGACTCCTCACATCATAATTTTTCTTATAGACTTTGGTGCAAAATACTAACTTCCTTAGTTACATTTTTTGGTTGCTACCGACCTGAAACTTTTAAAAGTTTTTTTTACCTGATGGCTAAGTCTAGAGATGAATATGTGTATCCAAACACACAACAAGTTTCAAGGCACCTCTAATCCCTATTCCATTAAATAAGATATTATATATAAATATACCACGTTTAATTTAACTTGATGAATTATTTGTTTCTTCAAACTGTTGCTGTCAAAAACATTCTAATCGCTGCCCAAAAGCTTTTATTTTACTAATTACCATTATTATAGTAGAAAATCTTATGATTTCCATATCACTTTTACCCTAAGAAAAGGAAAAATCCACGATCTATCAACCCTGAATGCGGTACTCTTGCACCGAGCGCATTTACCAGATGAGCTTTCGAAATGGAAGGGAACCCGATCGGCACTCGAAGACACTTGTTGTTCACATGTAAGTAAATATTAAGGCAACATGAGGGTTGACGGTATCTTGAAAGGAATTTAATTAAATTGCAACGATCGATTCCGCGTAACAGAACGCTTGTATTTTGGTAGAAGGTAGAAAAATCTTATGATCCATAGCACTTGTTAAGATGTTCATTGCATTATGAATGAAGGTGCTTGTGGCGCAGTGGCGGCAGCGCTTTGGTAGTGATATCAAAGTTAAGCAAGCCACGGCGCGGTCGTGATTGGATGGGTGACCATTCCGACCATTTAAGTGACGTTCATGACAAGCATCTCCCTGGTTCGGAAGGCACGTTAAGCCATAAATCCGGCTAATACGAGTATCTGTTATTATTAGTCGTTAAGCCTAGTCAGAGGCCCCAGGGCGGCTTGATAACATCTGACAGTAAGGTTGGTCACTTACCTTACATACATCTCTCCACCAATCTGCACTGAGCCCGCGTGGTGGAGTATGGCGTGTACTTCCTTATAGTTGAGGTGAGGCCTTTGCCCAGCAGTGGGATCTATATATATAATATAGGCTAGCTTTACTGCGAATGTTGGGGCAGAATGGTTTTTGATTAGAAACCATTTGATCATAGCGTATGACTTCCACCGGAAAGATGGACAGATGCCCTGGTAAAGGTTGCACGATCGTATAAGACGTGTAACATGCCAGTTTCGGACTTTACTTGTGTTCAACAGTGGACGTCCTACGAATGATAAATCAATGACTAAAAGTGCTCAATGAAACAATGATTAAGAATGCTCTGAATGATAATGGCAAATGCTTGCCAGTAAAATCTTAATTTTATCGATGGACATTTAAGGGCAATAACTTGGCGCATGTAAAAATAAAAATCCATGATAGAATTTTACTTTTATCATTGTCATTTGCTTTGGTGCGTTGGTTTGGGGTACAAATTCTTTATATTTGTACTTATATACCCTTTACTTACAAACGATAAAATCGTTTTCATCTAGTCGCTTTTGCGATTAATTGCGATTTATTCTTCGTTGAGATCGCCTTCAAAGAAAATTAACTCTACAGTTAACTAGAAGTACCCATTTTCAAAGCCACAAAACTGAAACGGATAAGTTGAGCAAAACAAACTGAATGCAGTCACAAGCCATTCAAGTAATTCTTTAACCGCAACTTCTTACAGCAACGATAACCGTTTCATTAAAATTTCCTTCCAAGTTACGCATTAAAATAATATCTACTTAACAAACACGTTCCAAAATAGTCTCTATTGCTGTGGAATAAGGTGCTATCGGAACGTGCTTAATATGGTCAATGTAGTGAGGAAATTGGCCGCAAGACGACGCTTATGCCGAAGTTGAAATAAAGTAATAAGGACTGAAGGCATTAGCTTCTATGATTCTCATTGCTGTAGTTTTAGATTAAAGAGAACCTACCTTTGTACTGCTCGCTTAGCTAACAGGCCGGTTTATTGTATTTGTATGTATAAAGTTTCAACATAATAACATTTATTAAAGGTATTTGTCAATATACCTACATTCTCTTAGATCATAATATGTATATAATATAATAATAAGTACATTATATTTGCATCTACAACATCAAATTAAAATCAGACTTTCAAGATATCAAGAAAGTCTATGACTGAAAATTCATTGACTTTATTGACAAAGCGCAGTTTGTTTTCATCTATCTATATATATTTTTCAAAAGCAATGCCTTATCAAGATTTTGCAAAGAATGCATGTCATTTAAAAATAGTAATTTATCTTTTGGTAGTATGTAGTAGTATTATACAAAGTAGTATTAGTATTTATCTGTACAAAAGATATAAAGAGATAAATGAGTTTGCTTGTATAAAGTAATCTCAGGAACTACTAAACCGGTTTTCAAAATGTTATAGGTTGAGGTTTTTGTATAGTTATTTTAAATAATTGAATTTTGAATTGCACCCGTGCTGAAACTGGCTGGTCGCTAGTTTAACTAAATAAAACGTCATTTTGCGAAACCAAAAGTTACCTGAAACTTTTTACCCTTCATCGATTTTAAGGCTCATAGTCCAACAGCAGAGGTCGCGCTTTAGAGTTTAAAAACCACCTGAGACACAGAACAGCGTTATTAATCTTTTTTTTAAATATAATTAAAATTAATGGAATAACATGACCTTAACTATACTAGTAGATGTTAAATATCACTTTATAATAAGTTCCTTTAAAATCGAGTTTAATCTCAAACATTTATTTAGTTACATAGCAAGCTATTAAAACAAATCTATGCCTTAACCAGTGGTTTACAGCGGAATACAATCTTGCCCCAAGCTATCTGGCCCCAGCCTACCCAGGCTAATATGCTAATACTTTGAATGATCCCTTGTTATTTTAGGGAGATATGAAAGCAACTCCTAAGGGTTGATGCCGCATATTTGATGGCCACTTCAGTTGCTCAAAATCTTTGTATAATGCTTAATTGGTTGGTTAGGCATTGGTTAAGTGGGTATCCACCCACTAAGTACCAGTGTTTATGGGTATATAGCAGGAACCCTGGATAGCCGAAAATATTTAATTTGACGCTAGAGTACTTGTTAGTAGTCCAACTTTGGTTAGCTTTTTCCGACACTAACGAGTTTTCGCTCTATTCTTATTCTTATTGTATGCACGTATGCACATACCTTTTTATCTTATCTAAATTAAAAATTAAAATTGGTTAAATGATTAACTGACTGGCACAGCCAGCCAGGTCTAGATACCCTAAATTTAGCACATAGGTACATTATAAGGTTTAGAGGTGCACTAAGAAAGGATTTTTGGAAATTAACCTCTTATGGGTGGAACAAAGGCGGTATTAAGTTTGAGTGAAACTCCGTCAGTTTTAATGCTAAATCGGACATGATTTTTATTTAGCTATTTAGTTAGAAATTAAGAATGGCATATTTCAGAATTTTTGGAAATTCAACCCGTAAGGGGGTGAAAAGGGGGACGAAAGTTTGTTTGGGAAATCCGACATTTGCACGGATGAAGTCGTAGGCAACCGCTAGCAGGCCTGTGTATCTCCCCGCGGAGGTAGCAAAAACGTACCTACGCGCGGCGCACCTTTGTAGGTGCTAAAACAAGTTGCGTGTCGCTACCGGCCAGAGCCACGCTCGCGCGTTTTATTCACCGGCGGCCGCGCGGCTACGTTGCTGGCTGGACGAGAATGAATAAAGTACTAGAAAGAGGCGCTAGATGGCGTAAGAAGCTTCTCGTAGCAGTCAACCCTATCGCGTCGCGTGATATTACGTCACTGAATAGGTTTAGTGTATTATGAATCATATTCCAGAGCAATAAGTATGAAATTATCTTGCAATGGATTTTTGTAGGTGTCTACACGAAAATGTGCTTGACTCTGAGGCGAACTAAATTACGCCATATTGTTGACGACATTGAGTAGACATTTCTTTGAATACAATTGCTAAGTCATACTTCTGTACGAAGTACTAGTATTCTGTGCCGCTAGTGTTTTATTATTACAAGAATGTATGTATCCATGAACACATGACATTATGAAAGTGTAAAAAATAACATTTCGTTGTACATTCACGCCATTTATATAAAAACACAATACGTAAAGAGGAGGCATTGGTTCTCTTTGCCTTTTATGCGAGTATTGAAAACTCGCTTTCTAAAAACTGAAAAGTGTTTTTGTTATTATTTGCTATTATTGCAGCGTGAGCATTGATTTAACATATATAGGGATATCTCATCCCACTGACAGCTATGGCACATGCTCTAATCGGCCGGATCGCCATTTTAAGCCGATTAAGTATCTAATGACGCGTGGTCCGTCAAACAATGAACATGCCTAAGTGTGTCGTCAAAAAATGCAAAAATCACAGCTCAATGAATCGTTAAAAATATGGAATGACGTTTCATCGGTAGGTAAATATTGTTGATAAGGTTTGAAACCAAAATAATACTTGAAACCTGCTTTAATTTTTTATTTTCTAATTTATTTACGTAAAACATTGCCAATCTTCTATCACTTTCACACCCAAAGCTAAAATGAAACAAAATACATGACGTCATCGGAACAAAGTCAATTTTAAGGATGGAGTCGCCAGTGAATTTTTTTTTGTCAAACAAAATACTAATTGAGTTTTTAGGTTTCCACAAAATTATGTTTGTAATGACAATGAAGCATATTTATCGCAATAAACCAGGACGATGAGTTTTATGAGAAGGGAAAATATAGCGTTGTGTGTTCGTATATTTTTCTGAATCTGATATGTAGGTATTACACTACACGTAAAGGGATGTAGATGCAAAAAGGCTGCAATTAGGCTAGTATTTGGGGCACCCAGCCTATGTTTTTATGTTGTATTTCACTTGCTTGTTGTTTAACTGTCATATATCTTAGCCATCGGTAAAATCCAATGTAGAAGTTAGGTATAACAAGTACCTAGACTAAAGAAACGGTTTTTAATTTTAGTACAGCCAGCAGTACGTCAGGTTACATGTGAGCTATAAAACAGCTTTTATTACGAAGTTAATAGGGGTGGCCTTTAAGTGAAAGTGGGCTAGTCTGACGTGAGCCGAGTGTACTTACACACCGCAAGTCAGACTACACGTGTTGACCTTGATACCGCTTCTACTACTTACATGATAAACGCTGTTTTTGTAGTTCAAATGTATGCCTTGACGTACTTCCGACTGAATTTAACTAGGTTACCCTATTCACCTCATTATTAAATCAAAATAAAGACGAAAAAAAGTGTTTTATAAATATTAATTTCTGCTGGAACTCTTGTCTTTTAAACCGTGCTAACAATAAAAATAGCTGCAGAGAAATTTATTTATTTATTTATTTATTTATTTATTTATTTATTTATTTATTTATTTATTTATTTATTTATTTATTTATTTATTTATTTATTTATTTATTTAGGAACAGCAACAGAACACAAATTAAAACTTACATACTAATTACACAATTTAACAAACACTGTGGTAAATTTGCATTCCGGTTACAGCTGAACACGACATTTGCTTAAAATAAGTTACGTGTTTGAGAACTTAAGCAGAAATTATATATATATAATTTATAGAATTATAGAATACAGCATTAAAACAGTGGCTCACTATAATTTGTCTTTGCATGACTTTATGTATGACGAGTGAGACAAAGAAAACAAGTCTAACTCTCTGCTAATACTATTGTACAGTCGACACATACGGAACAAGGGGTTGTTGTATGTAACATTATTTTTGCACGCTGGCAGATCAAACAGTTGTTGCCTTCTACCACTGGCTCTTGTTTTGAATGAAAGATGGCTCAACAAATCCTCTGCGTCCCACACAGAGTTTACGATCTTGTAAAGCGTCGACAACCCGGCTATGTCTCGCCTCGATTGAAGGGTGTCCATTTTAAAATATTCGAGTCTATTCTCATACAATTCCAGTTTACGCCTTAGACCAAATTTGACGCTTATATATCGGAGAAAACGTCGTTGAATGGCTTCTATGCGGTCTATATGGGTGCTGTAAAAGGGGGACCATACTACTGAACAATACTCCAATATACTTCTGACGAGAGAGGCAAACAATGTAAGAATACTGGCTGACTGGCGAAAAGGCTTTATTGTTCGGAGCACAAATCCCATGATTCTGTTAGCTTTCGAAATCATATAGTCATAGTGGTCTGTGAATGATAGTTTGGTGTCGAGCATTACTCCGAGATCTTTAACTACATCCTGTCGAGTCAGTGCGATGTCATTGATGGTATAAATGGTATTTATTGGGTGTACGTTTTTTGTGAATGTGATTACGTGACATTTTGGTATGTTAAGAGACATGTTGTTTTTAAAGCACCATTGGTACAGTTTGTTAATGTCGTTTTGCAATGCAACACAATCACTGAAACATTTGATTTCAGTGTAAATTTTCAAGTCGTCGGCGTATGCGAGGCAATTACATGAGAGTGTGTCAACCAAATCGTTAATGAATAAAATGAACAAGAGAGGACCCAGGTTCGAGCCCTGGGGCACACCAGATCTAGGTATAAAAGATGCAGACTCGTATCCGTACACCTTTACGATTTGGGTGTGGTTTGACAAATAGGAATCAAGCCAACGCAGCAAAGATCCGTGAATACCGAGATGATGCGCCTTGCGAATCAGGATGCCATGATCCACCCTGTCGAACGCCTTGGCGAAATCTGTATAAAGTGAGTCTACTTGTATGCGTTTATCAAGAGCGGAAGTCAGATAATTCATGTAGCACAACAGGTTCGAAGACGTTGAACGGCTCTTAACAAAGCCGTGTTGCCGGTTACTTATTTTGTGTTTTAATTGAAAATAAATGTGTTTATAGATTAAGCTTTCAAAAATTTTTGAGAAGCAGCATAAAATGCTAATTGGCCTGTAATTTGTCACATCAGATTTAAATTCAGATTTATGTATGGGAACTAATGTAGCCGTCCCCCACGATGCCGGAAAATATCCAGTGCTAAGGCTTTTATTAAAAAGTATATAAAGTGGTTTTATTAAGGCTGGGGCGCACGCCCTCACAAAGCTGGGAGGAATACCATCAGGGCCAGGTCCCTTTGATGCATCTAGTGACTTCAAGGCAGACTTAATATCTTCTTCTGAGATCGGTATTGATGAGATGGTGGAACATGACTCAGGAAAATCGGGAATATACGAGTTATTTGAAGGTGTACTAAATGTAGAGGCGAAGTATTTTGCGAAAAGATTAGCTATGTCGATGCCATTTGTAGCATGGTCGCGACCATAGAACATTTGGTTGGGTAAGTTGTTTGAGCTTCTTTTAGACTTAGCATAGTTCCAAAACATTCTAATGTCGTTCTTCAAGCCATCCTCGATCCTAGTGATATAGTTTTTAAAGTTTTTTTCAAGAGTGGTTTTTGCTCTAGATCTTAACATCGAGTAAGTGTCAAAGTCTCGTGGGTTTCCGATTTTTTTATATTTTTTGTGGTACTGATGCGTCTGTACATTGAGTATTTTTACCAAAAACTAATTGAGGGTGATGTTAAAATAGTAACAGAATAGGAATCTACAACTTTTAATTTTTTTGTCTGTTTGTACACGCTAATCTGCGGAACTACTGAACGGATTTGAATGAAACTTGTTTTATTGTGTAGCTATTAAGTCTGGGCAAATACTAGGCTATAACTTATTTTGAAGATCGAAGTACCTGACGTGGAACCTTAGCAGTACACTTAAACTAAGAGAGATATGAAAGCAGCGCCTTAAAAAAAGTTAGTAAGCGTGATGAGCATTTTCTATTGATGTACACAAATTGAAGGTCTGGAGCAACTGATATAGAACCCTAGCAGCTCAGCTCAACTATAAGAGATATGAATAGAGCGCCGTAGAAAACATTGTTCAGCGTGATAAGCACTTTCTATTGACGTACACAAATTGAAGATCTGGAGCAACTGATATAGAACCCTAGCAGCTCAGCTCAACTATAAGAGATACGAATAGAGCGCCTTAGGGAACATTGTTCCGCGTGATGAGCACTTTCTATTGACGCACACAAATTGAAGGTCTGGAGCAACTGATATAGAACTCTAGCAGCTCAGCTCAACTATAAGAGATATGAATAGAGCGCCGTAGAAAACATTGTTCAGCGTGATAAGCATTTTCTATTGACTTACCCAAATTAAAAGTCTGGAGAAATTGATATGCTAAATTACTTTAGACTAATTTTCAAACTCCCAAAGTAATCCTACTGTCTCCAAATTACGATCTGGTAACGGAAACCTTGAGAAATCTAGAGAATCCTTCAGATTTTGTACCGTATATGCTACATTATTAATTTAGGTATTAAAGCGTTTACATTCAGGAGTCATAACTTGATGGTGCTGACCTTAACGCTAAGTAGTTCGCGGATACTTTCACCACAAACAGTTCGTCGAAAGATCAAAGTCAATTGGCACTATTTTTAATACTACTTATCACTAACTAACGGAAATGGAACTACGAGTATAAGAATAGTCTTACTTATAGGATGGACATGCGTTAAATCAGGATATGCGTTATAGGAGAAAGGGTAGGGAGGCCTTTGCCCTGCAGTGGGACAGGACAGGCTTCTAATAATATTAATAACTTTACGATAGTAGTAACTTACAAACCGACCTTTGAGTAGGCTAGGGACACAATAAATAAATGCTAAACCGCATTCATATATTCATCGGTTTATGTCTGACTTTTTTCTGAACACTAAAACTAAAGTTATCTATATTTTTTTACAAACGAATAAAACTGCCTT
The DNA here is from genome assembly GCA_949316185.1 of Pyrausta nigrata. Taxonomy (NCBI): domain Eukaryota; kingdom Metazoa; phylum Arthropoda; class Insecta; order Lepidoptera; family Crambidae; genus Pyrausta; species Pyrausta nigrata. The sequence continues at coordinate 11,996,403 of OX438947.1, read as the reverse complement.
TAATCAAATAAAGTAAAAAATAAAAATCTTTTACACTTTTACTAAGAAGTTTAGTTTTGGAGTCGGTGTCACTACCATGCGAAATTTTCTTGCCAGAGGAGGATGGCGAGGTGATAGTTACTATATGAAAAAAGAGTGCCTATTGACCTTGATTTTTATTCCTCTCTTCTCCTTACGACGTGGTAGACTAAGGGATCAAGATAGCTGGATGGACCGGAGGTTAAAATATTATGTGTCATCGAGTCCACGCGTACGAAGTCGCGGGCAACAGCTAGTAAAATATAAATCATGACTTTCATCAGTTACTTAATTTCATACAAAACATGAACAAACAATCTACTCCATTACTTCTTTGTTCGTATTATTGGCTTATGAATCTTCAAATGAATGATATTTGACATATGACGTAGTGTCGTCATCCATTGCTGCGTAATTACATATGACAATTTAAATAGCTGAAGCTTAAGCGGCAATGTATGAACTTAGCCAGTTGAAGTTTCATAAGGTGAATAATAACATGTGCCATGTTTGGGCTTTGATTTTGTATGGCGTAGTGCATCCTTATATATAATAAATCAATAAGCGTGAGAGATTTGTTTGAAACCTTTTACCTTCCTAGGCTGTTCAGTTATGTCATGTTTTATTTTATTTTGCATCACAAAGCAAGTGCACTTGGGTTATGATTTTTTCTTCTAGGTTACGCAAATGATTTTTTTGTTAGGGGCAAAACTTATTGAGACATAAATGTTTATGATCTTATAAGTGTAAATTCTGTCCAAAGAAAAAGTTTTAAATGTTTGCATCTGTGTTATTTTCTCAATGAAAATATCGTTGTAATTGTTTTTGCTCTCTATGGAGGCACTATTGCATCTTAATGTAGGTACATTGCTCATCTTTATTTATTATATAAAAGTATTATCTCTAGTAGGATTTCGTAGTTTTTCATTGATTAATAACCGAGTTATTAGCATGTGCCACCACCGCCTATTAACCTAATCAAAAGTTGACTTTTATGAAATGCCGATACTGATTAAGCTGGCCTTGGACAAATATTTGATATAAATTTTAATCCAGTTACGTCAGGGTGGCGCTGCTATTCTTGAATCACTCGCTTTAATTTGAAAAAGAAAAACAAGTGCAACCTTCATGCGACTCCCCCAGATTTCTTTTAATAATAAGAAAAAAAAATTCAGAGTCACAATGTTACTTTTCACTTTGTTATGTCTATAAACTATCCTGAAATCGGATTTGGCTATCCGCCATAAGTTTATTGACCTTGATATCCACAGTTTTTTTTCACAATATTAAAATATGAGCCTTGGAACAAAAAAACATTATTTCTTCTTAATTTGCAAGATAAGTTAAAAATATATATTTAATATCCTGTAGCGTCTAGTCGAGTAAATAAAGTAATAAGATTCTATTGAAGTTAAAAATAAATACCTAATATCCTATAGCGTCTAGTCGAGTAAAGAACTGGATGAGATTTATTATTAAATTTACGCCTAAATTTAGAAATCAGTGACTTAAATTAATTTGTCACGAAATTGTCGGTAAGAACTTCATAATTAAAAAACTTTCCTTCTGTTCCCACCATTTTGAGCCTATCATGAAGACCTTAGTTTACCAATTTTTAATCAGACAGTTAACGTAAGTTGACGGTGAATTTTACAGAATGCCCATAAAATGAAACATGTTGGTGATCTAGACCCTTAGACCTGTTGCACACCTTTGCCGCAAAACCGTGACAGACAAACCTAAATAACATACACTCCCGCGCTGTTCAGCACCGCTATGTCATTTTTACAAAATTGCGGGTCATGTTCGGAGATGCATACTTACTTTGGTTTTGCTGTCACGGTTCCTCGGCGGAGCTGTGCTACAGGCTTAAGCTAAACAAATTTTACAATGACTGCAACCAAACTTTCGCACACGAGTTTTTCCACTTGCAAAAGACGACCAAATCAAAAATAGGTGCTTTTAGAGGCGGCACGTGCGTGTCACGTGCCCACCCGGATTAAGTCGGTTGGCCCCGGATAATTAACTGCACAAAATACTGGCTATCGCCCACGATCGATGGCGTGAGGGTTGCTCGAGTTCGATAAAGGGTAGGATTATGAGATGAGGCCAATCATTTTTCATGAAGCCTAATTAGGCTGAACGTGAAAATATGTGGAAATACCACTTGGAATGGCTTTTGATAGTTGCTTAACAAATTAAATCTTAATCGTTCACTAAACAAATTATTTTAGAGATGACTATTATTTCTACGTCTAGTCTAGAGTTCACTAAAACGTGTTTAATTTTAATCAGCCGGTTAAGAATTATTTAACATTTGTATGGGAATTCTGTCAAATTTGATCTCGATTGAGGTTTACCGGCCGTTTAAAGTTAGTGAACTCGGGTCGCAGCATAAAGAAACATGAAAAGAATACCTAGTTGGGCTTTGTTTGGACAAAGTTCTTATAGTTGATACATCCTTTAATCATTCTAGCCGAATTTCCAACATGGCAGCCAATCTCAACCGAGACTTCATAGTGCACAGGTATGTGCGCAATACACAGGTGCACGCTCTGTTCGTTTACTTTCTCTATGAGATGGCAATATGAACGGAGAGAGATCAAGCGCAACATCAACGGCTTAATGTGCTTTTTGAGCCACGGGGCTGTAATACCACCGGCATCCTGACGCCGAGCTGTTTCTGAGTTATTTCAAGACAGAAAAACTCAGGAACTTTCGGCCCGTCCCAGGATAGAGACCGGGACCTTTTTATTTGTAGCTAACGTGTTGAACACTATATTGATACAGCGTTATCCCGGTTGTGCACTCGAACGAGAGGGCCCAGGGTCCGCTGACCATGATCCAGGATTGGGCGGATCAGGTAATACATACATCCTATATATAGTAAACAAAAATGGCTAACGACACTCTTTGGGAGAAAATTTTAACAGGGGCCTAAACTTGACGTGTCAGATTGCTAAGTCCCGGATTGTAACATAAGAACGTTGTCAACGTCGAATGTAATGTAAATCCGGTGATTGACGAAAGTTCCCCCAAGAGAGGGTAAACGTAGTCTCAGTCAACCTGCTTCTGGGATTTCTTTTTAGATGACAACTCAAGACATCCGTCATGTCAATGTCACTTAAAGAATTGGGACCGGATCAGTAAAAATATTTTGAATCGGAGTTAAGATAAAGAAATGTAGCAACTTCATTTGTTTGGCTATCAGAGTAATTATTAAGGACTAGTGGTTCCCCGCGACTTCGCCCGCAAGAGTTGGATTTTTCATATAAACTTTCATCCCCCATTTCACTCCCTTAATGTTTTTATATCGCGACAAAATGTAGCCTATATCCTTTCCAGGGTCTCGAACTGTCTCCACACCAAATTTCATATCAATCGGTTCAATGGTTTAAGCGTCAAGGGGTAACAGACAGACAGACAGACACACTTTCGCATTTATAATATTAAGTATGGATTTCAACGCACCAGTTTTTTATAACATTACTGTATACTTCAAAATCATTCTGTTGAAGTTTTGTTATAACCTCTAAAGGAAGTTGGTGCACATAACAAATTTCTAAAATTCTCCAATTTTTAAACAGCCGGTGAACATAGATTGACGTTTCATTTGACACAATTTCCATTAAAAATATGTTAAATAATATTGAAACGGCTGCGTAAAAATTATACATGTGTTAGTGAACTATAACCCTTAGACTTATCAAATTTTAGCTTAAAATCTGTATGCACCACTCAATGCCTTACTCCTATAATGTCACTGAAATCTCTATCATTCATTAATTAAGGCAAATCCTATTAATTCCTAAACCATACTAATTATAATACATCGGACTCAAATTGCACCCCTCGAGACGAGACTGCGTACTTGTATCTTAATTATGCATTGTTCGCGCACGTACTTACTTACCGTAGGGAGAACTATGAAATAGAGGAATTGTGTGCAGGGTACAGTAAATAAAAAGTCTAGTAGACGCAAGTTCAGTACCTATTAACCTAGTTAATAACCTATCTACCTGAAGTCAAACCTTGGGCATCCGTGAATGCTTAAGGGTTTTCTGAAGATCTGTCAAGGTGTTAATAAAGTAATTAAGAAGTTGCGATCGGTTTTTCACTTTTCACGAAACAGAAAAAAAATACGAATGAAGACACAAAGAAAATCTGTTAAGAGATTAGAGGTGGGTACAGGCCAATTTTAACTATGGGCTTATATTGGCACATGTTTTTCACCCAAATACAGAGTTAAATAGTACAAATAATAGAGATTAAATATAACATTAATTAAAAAAATTATCACTCTTAGTTTGGGGCTAAACAAGCATCTCCGTGTTTCGGAAGGCACGTTAAGCAGTTGGTCAAGGCTAATATCTGTTGGTATTAGTCGTTAAGCCTAGTCAGAGGCCCTAGAGCGGCTTGATAACATCTGACAGTAAGGTTTGTCACTTGCCTTACAGACACCCCTCTACCAATCCGCACTGAGCCCGCGTGGTGGAGTATGGCTCGTTCCTCCTCATAGTTGAGGTAAGGCCTTTTCCCAGCAGTGGGATCTAATAGGCTGTTTTTACTTTTTTCTTAGTTTGGGGCTAGGTAATTGGTGTGTTTGTTGAAACAATTTATTTAAAAAATATATTAAAAATACAACGGCTCAAATTAATTACCTTGGTGCTATATTCTTTTCTTTCCTTTAATTCGCGAAATACCTGGCATTTAATGTTATTTCCAAGTTACATTAATTCATGATGCTTTCCAATATACAACTAGTAAGTTTTTATTTACTACAATATGGCCGTCATCACGTTACATAGTCGAGCGGGCTTAATCCAGTGTTTACGCATCGTTTACGCCAAACTACTCGATGCTAGAATAGGGAATTGCTTATTGTGGAGCTGGATTATAGCATAGAATTAATGTCTTTGTACAGAAAAAGAATAGCACTACACTGTTTCTTAGGCGTAAAATGTTTCAAGTTACAACTTAGGGCACATGGTAATGTCATATTTTGCTATCAATTGACGACCGTCTTGGTGTAGTGGTCCGCGCTCCGGACTACAAAACCAGGGGTTGCGGGTGCGAATCCTGCAAGGGGCAAATGTTTGTGTGATGAGCACGGGCATTTGTACCTAAGTCATGGATGAATAAACGTATATAAGTATGTCTATCCGTTATCCTAGTCGCCATAGCACAAGCTCACGCTTAGTTTGGCTAGGTGATTGGTGTGTTTGTTGAAACAATTTAAAATTTAAATTATAAATTTACGTCTTAATCTCAAACAATACTTGTTTGTAAATGTTATTTAAACTTTTTCTATCACGCACGTGATTATTGCTCTGTTGACACAGGCCGCTGTAGCCGAATTTCGGCTACAGCGGCCTGTGTCAACAGAGATTAGCCAACTGCGCAGGACATATTATAGTGCACAAGTGTGTGCGCAATACACAGGTGCACTCTCTGTTTCTTCACTCTCATAATTTGGTGAGACGGCAGTCCGACATGACCGTAGAGAGATCAGGCGCAGGACCAACGGCTTAACGTGCTTTCCGAGACACGGGGGTCTTAACACCACCAACTTTCTGACTCCGGAGCTGTGTCTGAGTTATTTCACAACAGAAAAACTCAAACACTCTCGACCCGACCTGGGATTCGAGTCCGGGACCTCGTGGATAGTACCCAGCGTGCTGACCACTAGACCAACGAGGCAGTCTAACTGACTGACTGCTATTATTGACTAAAACAATAACTAGCGAATTTTGTGCCACTGACCCTTACTGTATTTACCATACTATTGTTTTCTTTGATATAAACTGAAGTGTCCCTAGTACGCGACGCGTCATCGTCTTAAATGCTAAGTCTGTATTTATTTCATTTAGTAACGCATACACTGTAACCCGTTTGTATACCTTTTATTAATAAATAAGAGTTCTTCCATTCTAAAAGCTGAAATATTATAATATACACGATTATATGAAAAACATATTTATTATTATATATAAATTTATTTAAGGGCTCATTCTGGTGCTCAAATAAAACGTTTTTTTATAAGATTAACACCGAATTATTCATTTAAAAAAAGTTTGTGCTTCCCCAATATTCTCTATACTAAATCACCAGAATTACGTGATATTTGTATGGAAAAATGTTTTACTTTTGAGATTTCGATGTTAGACTCATAGAGACAATTGATTTATTTGAAGCACCAGAACTAATGTAAATGTGTTTTCCAAATAACCCTGTATACATAAATGGTAAAGACTCGACTAGAGCTTAGCTTTTAAATTTTATGATGACACAAAATCATCGAAAAGCCCTCTGTATTGCAAACCACGGCTAAAACTCCAGTCTAATCCTGACCACTCCAAATACTCGCTCTTCACCCCACACCGATGAAGTAATCAAATAACACAGCTATCACCACATTACCGACCATCCCCCCATAAAATGGTACCTGCACAAATTTGAATACATTTTGAAATTCATAAAGGCGGTTTTAACAGCCATCGTGTGCATTTAGATGCCCATACTGGCCGTTCCGCTGGTTGTTTACCTTTCTAAATGAGCGGCAAATGAGAACATACTGTTATTGGTGCGTTAGCGCACGTATGTCGATTTATGGAGAAGTAGGCGGGCGGCCGTGAGAAAAAGTCTGCCTACGAGGATAGACCAATGAAGTTTAAGTACCGGAATTGTGATATAATGTCTGGGTTTGGACTAGCGACAGTAATTTAAGGTCTATTAGTTCATCAAATATTATCGACAAAAAACCCCCATGTTGGATTCTAACTCTTGAAATTTTAATTATTAAAAAAAATATTTCTATGGATCTGGAGGTCTTTATAGTAATGAAAATGATTCATTTGAAAGGTAACGCTATCGCCTATCAAGTGAAATAAAGATCAGTTAAAAATTATTAAAAACCGTCATAAAGAAAAAAATATATATATTGCTAAAAATTTAAAACAGGTAAATAGTTTTTTAAACTTTTTACAAAATTAAACCTAAAAAGTCAACTTTTCGGTTTTTTTTTGAAAAAAACATTTAAAAAAATTGTCAGTTTTTTTTTTCATTTGGACTTTGTCGCTTAAATTTGATAAATAAAAGGCTCTTAAAATATCGCTAGTCGTATATTGGAAACAACGACTATAGTAGTAGTGATCTCGTGATCCCTAACTAACGTTAACCCAAATAAAAATAAAGTTGTAATAAATACTACATTTACTTAATTAACTAAACGGTGACAATATAAGGCGTGATTGCGGTCGGCAAGTTTAACGACATCATATCTTTACTTAGGTACAGTGCGAACTTGCCAGCTCCCATAAAAGTGTTATGGGATCATTCAGACGGGCTTGTCACGTAGCCTCAGCCCTTTTACGTACTATAACCACGCTAGTTTTGATATTTAAAAAAAGGATAAGAATTAGAAAAAAATTCCGTCTAAAAATACAGCTGTGACACCTTTTATATTATGTTTTTATAGTTAGCTGTGTAATTATTGAGCTTGAACTTTAAATCTGACATATAAAAATTGGCCCTTCTTCTTCATCTTGTGCGCGCGCGAAAGCCTAGGGTCCGGACCTTACCGAAATTTGGACCATGATCTAGGTGGCCGATCAGGTAATTACAGTCACCTGAATGTGCACTTGTGCAGGTTTCCTCACGATGTTTCCCCTTACCGTAAGAGCATCGGTCAGTAAAACAACTAATATACATAACCTAAGAAAAAGTCATTGGTACATGGCGGCATATGGGATCGAACCCGATGCATGCGAGGCAAATCGCTATCTACTCCGAGGCTCCATTTAAAATATTGAACCTCGAATTTTTTTTTATTTTTAAAACATTTTTACATAAGCGTATTAAAAAAAAATGTCCGCCTAGCCGATTTCGACTACGGCGGCCTATCTCAACAGAGATTAGCCAACTGCGCAGGACATATTATAGTGCACAAGTGTGTGCGCAATACACAGGTGCACTCTCTGTTCCTTCACTCTCATAATTCGGTGAGACGGCAGTCCGGCATGACCGTAGAGAGATCAGGCGCAGGACCAACGGCTCAACGTGCTTTCCAAGGCACGGGGGTCTTAACACCACCAACTTCCTGACTCCGGAGCTGTGTCTGAGTAATTTCAAGACAGAAAAACCCAAACACTCTCAGCCCGACCCGGGATTCCAACCCGGACCTCGTGGATAGTACCCAGCGAGCTGACCACTAGACCAACGAGGCAAAAAAAAAGGTTGGTACGAAACCAACGTTATAAAAATATTACCTAAAATCCATTGCGTGAACAATGAGAGCCCCAAATACACACACATTATCATTTAAGGAGACTCGATTTCCATTTCACACAACCTTAAGCCAAAGCCTTAACAGATACTTAACAATTTTCTCCTTTCAATTCAGCAGCTTTATTATGCTAAAATCCTTATTTAAGCTGCCGAATTACGCAACGATGAATTGCGTCAAAAATTATGATCTAACATTTCGCATTTTCTTGAGAAGTTCTTGCGAGATCTTTGTAAACTCCCAAGTACATTGGCTCGCGAGTTAAAATTTACGCAATCATCTTCAACCTTGACGTCTAAGTAATCCCTGAAGTGACGAACTCGAGCCATTGCGAATGTGTCGAGGGGTAGATAAATATATTATGTGTCCCTAAAAGCGTAAGAAATCCGAAGATTTGTAAAGTTTCCCCCTTTATGATGGGTGAAGCGCTCTGCCAATGTTTTCTGCCTGAACGATATGAAAAACTTCTGACAATTCCCCTTTATGCGACTTTCTGTCTTAGCCTTAATTATCTAAAGCCTAGTTTACAACAGTGCGGGCTGAGGGGGAAAAATTCATTTGCAACTTTAGTGGATAGCCGTTTATATCTTAGTTTATGATTGTGAGTCAAACAACGAATAGCAAAACTATTTATGTGGTTGTTAAATTTAAGACAGATTGCTATGGTTTCTTTTATATAATTTTTGGATGGGACAAGTTTAAACATATATGTGGTTTAGGTAGTTTGTTCAACTCTACTACGAATTTGACAGTTAGGTCGTAAAAAAAATCGTTCTATCACTTACTAAACTGTACCTTAGTTACTGTCAACATATTTCAGTTGTATCCTTTTTGCTGAGCCCGCGTGCTCGTACCTCCTCATAATGTTGAGGCGAGGCTTCTGCCCAGCAGTGAGATCTAATAGGGTTACTTTGCTTAACTTTTTTACATTTAATGTACTCAGTACACGTTTTGTAATAATAAAAACATTCATGAATACTTTAACCTTACTTTTTGAAAAGCCACTATACGTTTGAGGTTCGAGTTTTAGACAATTTTCTTTCACAAATTCTAAATTACCTTATATTTACGTCATGAACGTTGCTGGTCAAAAGCTAAAGCTTCAGTCACCGGTACCTATCGGGTTAACGTTGCCGATTTTTTCTCAATCCCAGACTAGTTTCCAGGTCAAACATGCAAGATGAATTTAGAGTGCAAGACCGGTCAAAGAGTTCGAGATCAAAGGGAGCGTAATGCTCGGGGTCATCTTGTACACAACACAAAGTAATCAGCCAGGATCCTCAGACAAGGTGAACTCTCCCAGGGGACTTTATGTCACGGACTTTTATTCTTTATGACTGTCAATTGATCATAAAAGCAATTATCGTTAAAAGAAGCTGTTAACTAGAATTTGAACACAATTTATAGAAAATTGTAAAAAAAATAACAAAAATACGTTGTGGCTTGAAAATTCTGAAAAACATTAAAAACCTTCAAATATATTATAAACAGATGTCAGCACATCAGAGTGACCATATCCCTTGTAAAATCACCCTTGTTACAACTTAATAAGGTGGCACAGTGTTTCACTTGATTTGCTGTCGTCTGTACAAAGAATCATGTAATGTTTCAGTCTGTTTTCTTTTGGCTGTACCCCCAATGTAAATATTGGAGGATAGACCGTTGGATTTTTACTAAAAAGTAGTCGTGTGTTTTGCTTTTATTGTGGTTTAATATTAAATTGCGGCTTTGGATCTAGTTTAAAGGTCTATGCAAAACCAAGTTGCTTTAGTGCGGTACGAGTGTAATAACTTTATGGGAGTTTAAAACACATTAAAATGCAGTTTTACTATCCAACGAGTCTGGAAATGCATATATGATGCTTTTTTTCATTTTTAATGCATCAAAAAGAAAATTCAGTAGGTGTTTTCAAACAATTATTAAAACACAATGCTATTTCTCGATTTTTAATAGCTTTTCTTAACTGGTCACTGAAATTAAGCAATTAAGCGAACCCTTCCACTTAAAATCGTAATACCAGTTTGAACTCCACAAATTAATTAAGTCTAATAAATTAATAAAAAGGGCTACTTATTAAGAACTCCAATTGCTTTTAACGGCGCTAGCGTCGCACGCCAGTTGTCGTCAACAATTAAGTTTTATGTCTGGTTCCTATTCTTCGGAAAACTATTTTTTTACTTAGACGTAGTCAAATGTCTTTCTCTCTACTCCAACGCAAAAATCCACTTTGTTCAATATTTGTCTTTATTGGAGTAGTAGGGACATTTGACAAATACTAGTATCCAAATGCCTTCTTGTGGTCCAGTGCAAAACTCCTGGCTATTATGTTATTTATCAATGCAACATGCTTGCTAAGCGAAATATTTACCTCGAATGGACAAAAGGCACCCTTACAGGATCACTTAGCTGTCCGCCTGTCTGTCAAGACCCTTTTTCATAAGATCACGTGGAGGTATGATGGCTGTGGTGCGGCTGTAAAAAAATAAAACTCCTAAGTTAACGCGATCTAAAGTTACGGTCCTTTTAGCTGCGTTTCTTAACATTTCGCAAGGGAATTAAAACCTAAGACCTAAGGAGTCATGAAATTTGGCAAGAAGAAAGGTGTTACAGCACAACTTAAGGAAGAAGTCCGAAACCGCAAATTTGTAGTAACATCGTAGAAAAAACCTTAGTTTGTACGGGACCTTCAATGCGCAAGTCCGACTCGCACTTGCCCGGTATTTGGGTATAGGAACACGGCGTTAATAGCGGCCCCCTGGTGGGCGGCCGGAAAAACACCGTTCACAGTTTAGAGACGGCCATTTTTCACGGCGCGATAGCGGTCAGGTGCTAGAATGATTTGTAGCCTTTGGCCGGTTCGCCTGACGGTTGACAAACCCTGACAATTTCGCCGCTGTGAAATTATGCGTGACTTTTTAATTGAATTTCATGAGTAGAGCGGTAATGTCGTATTTAGTGGTACGAGTTGATCGACACAATTGGTTATGGTTACGGGCGACACTACTTTAAGTATGTTCAGTAGATTAAATATATCATAGTAAAAAAATACACCAAATTTATTCATATCATTAGTCAAGCTAGAGTCAAAAGCAAACCCATTGAAAATAAAATTCTTTACCTTTATGACGTCTTTAGTAAATCTACAATAATATTCTAAAGAGGAAAGATTTGATAGTTAGTTAGTTTGTTTGTTTGTAATAAGCAGGCTCCGAAACTACGGAACCGATTCAAATGAAATTGGTACAAAGGTAGTTTGAGACCCTGGGAACAACATAGGTTACTTTTTGTCGAGATAAAAAATCATCAGGAGATGAAATTTTGTATGGAAATCCGACTTTTCGCATGGGCGAAGTCGTGGAGAACCCCTAGGTAGTAAATAAATAAACAGTTACATTAGAATGCAATAATTTTAATAAACTGATCAGTCTCCAAATACTTCATCTTTGCAATGCATGTCTAAAAGTGACACATGAAAAGCATTCCACACTCGAAAACACTAAAATTAAACTTTCACAAGTTTACACCCACTATAAAAGCAATTGTACAACAAGAAAACTACGCGAACGTACCAGGAAATAAACTCTAAACGAAATTCGTACGTTGCCGCATAAAGGCAGCCAGTAGCACTTTTAATTGGGGGTGGAAATTGTGATAAATGCCATCTGATAAGCAAAGCCGTCGCTGCACGAAAGACGAAAAATCGGATTTCTGGTCAAGTGTAATGTGACCAACATTTTTGGCTGAATTAGAGACATTTGGAAAAAAAATACGTCATGTATTCCGCGATCATGGTGCTTGCAACAGTGCCGAAATATCGAAAACTCACATATCAAAAGGTACATGGTAGCAATCCCGTTAATAACTTTTCTAATGTTAGTGACAATTCAAGTTTAAATCAATAAAACATCGTGTAGTGCCAGAAAACTAAAGCACAGGCAAACAAAAGAGGGGAGCGGCGATTACTACACCGAAAAGCGCCATTTTTCAAATTTATGATAATAAAAAGACATTTGATTCAGCCGCATCGTCATCACAATTAGGAATTCAACGGTTGATAATATTGGAATCAAGTAACGAACCGTCATGAAAAATATACTAAGACCCGAGATCACATATTTCTAAACAGGCAGTAAACATCAATTGACGGTTAATTTGACAGAAATCCTATACAAAATATGTCAATTAATTATATACGGGGTTTTATTTTTAAAACATGGGTTGGTAAACTCTAGGCCAAAACGGAGGTATCTTATGAGGTATAACATACATTTTTTGCCCGCTTTTATCTATTCTCCTAACCAAAAACTAGCAGCATTGTCAAATGTCAAAGTTGTCAAAAATGGTACATCTAATTTTCGCAATAGATACTTTGAAAGTTAGCGTCACCAACGAATCGCAATGATATTGACAATTGAGCCTGGAGCCGATAAAGCATTATTTGACATATTTTTTATGGGACTTCTGTCAAATTAACCCTCAATCGATATTTACCGGCTATTTAAAAGTTGATGAACTCAGTTTACATTCACTTTGTTTTGAGTTAACAGTCTTACATGATTGATTAAGTTCTAAAATACAGCCGAATTTCAGGGCAACAAAAACCACCGATGTTGTGGTAACCCAATGGAAAGTCACACACATTAACCTAATTCGTTTTAATTGGTCAAACTAATCATTTGTAAGGAGTATTAAGTAAGTGCGCCGCGGCTTAACACATTGTGTGTTTTAGCTTGATTTATTAAAGAGTAACACTGACCTCACGATACGTTGGTAGAAGTAGGCGTAATATTTTCACCATGTATGTCAACACCTCATTTTGGTACGAGTATACATTTTTATTGCTTACGACCCGTTGGCAAGCCCTAAATCCCCTAGGTACCAGCTTAAATTAATCAAATAGGCTACTTTAGCAAAAAATTATAGAATTAAGTCATGCCCAAATTTTTTATCACATTCAAAAGTAAGTCTAGATATTCTTATTTTTATATTTTAAGACTATCAAGGAGCTTAATGTCTTAAATCTCTGTGTACTTTAACACATAATGAGAGCCTATTCCAATTATTTCTAAACAAAATGACTGTTTATTTATTCAAAACGTATCATTTGCGTGCTGCAATCCTCTTGAGAAATTACAATTAATGGTAAATTAAGCAAAATTGCTTCATAGGAACGTTGGCAGTGGTATTAAATATTTTTGCAGGAATACCGACAGGTAATACTTCAAGCGACATTCCGACGTAACAAAGCTAGAAGTCACGAAACGTAAATTAAAGCCGACCACTCACGGTACGTCTGATTTAGAAAACTATAAAACTAACTATGCAATCATACCTCAACAGAGTGTTTTCTACACATATTCAGAATCAATATTAAATGCGATCTTTTTGGCTGAGTTAAAGCGTAAAATGTAAAGAAAATTATCTGTCGTGCTGTAATTGTTGGTCTTGCAGAAAAATCAGCATAAGTCGCTTCTTTTAACCCAACTTCTTGCATATCTTGGCATTATTATTTAAAATATATATTATTATTAAATTTTAAGACTTTAATAAAAATGTATTTTTTTTACTGTGTGTGGTGTGCAATATTGTATTTGGATCTGTCAATCAAGGGGCAGGAGGCGTAATGATGGAGGAGGCACTTCAAAATGTTATAATTTATTAATGGATAGATATCTCTTAATTGCACACCATAAAAGTAACAATAATATTGATCACATCATGCGCACATATCTGTTTTCAAGTACAGAATATGCGTTAGGTAATTCCTATGTGCAGTCCGATAAGCACAGAGCCCTAAGTCTTAGGTACCTACAGTATATAAACTGTATTTTTCCCGTAAATCAGCACTCGAATGGCTTGCCTTATCCCTAGTCAGTATACACCGTCGCCTAGGTTACAAAAAGCGAGCGGTGATATGCTAAGCGGGCTGATAACCGCCGGTCGCATGCCGGCCGCAACGTGCCGATTCCACGTCAAAGCCATTACAGATATGGGGAATGCATTGAATATGTTGCATTCGTCATTAGTGCTTTTTTCGAAGGGGTTTTTGGTCAAAATGCTTTTAAACCTTTACGTATCATGTATCCAGACACAGTAGAAAATTAATTGTTATCAACCCGCCCACGGGTCTTATAGGGTTTGACAGGTTAATTTGCATACGTATACATGCAGTAATTGAATTTCGTAGTTAGATAATGTGATATTTCGAGACTATAGCTTAGTATTGAAAGATCAGTACCTACCCGTGGTTTAGTTATCGTTAAATCAGCCCGTTCAATCTACAAGAGTCTAGAGAAATGGCTTATGATTTATTTTTCCATATGTAAGTTAAAAAAAAACCGCTTATCTATAGTAATGCTACACCTAAGCATATAATAAAAACCTACTTAAGAAAGGGCTTTCTTTGCTAAGTCACTTATTACAATGTATTATACAATGATGCTATCTAGACACTCGGCAGTGTGTCCACCAAGGGAGTGGCTTGGCAAGTTTTCACATAGTCCTGTGCTTGATTGACCTGAACTAAAACTAATCACTTCCTCAACTTTGACACTTATTCTAATACTTATTAACAAAAAGACGTAACGTTAAGAACTTGGCACACATTCGCATTAATGTTTTTGTTGGGATAGTCTTAACATTCACATACTACCTACTGGCATAATTTCCTGAATACTGCATTAGTCACTGCATGCATACATAACAAATGCCCTTCACGATCAAGCCCCCATAGTAACATTTTCAAGTAGTTATAAATTACAGGAATTCGAATAATGCTATTTATGTTAATCATGCTATAATTAACATAAAATTGTTTATACAAACGATTCATTAATGTAAACCTCGACGATGTAATGAGAGCCTAATTTAAATACATATCTTCATTTTAGTAAGGGTAAAAGCGTTTTGACGCTAATAGTGACGTGCGACATGTTTCATGAAGTAAAAATGGAATTTCGTTTTATTTTTTTACTAACACTTGAGAAATTCTTAAATATCATTGATGTGTTTTATGTACATAGGTAATTAATCAAGCCATTTTCTTTGTTATCACTAATAGCTTATAGTCAGACCAATAACTTTTCTCACGACGGTCTGGCCTTCCAAATCCCAAATAAAAAATCTGCCAAGTGCGAGTCGGACTCGCGCACGACGGGTTCCGAACCATAAGAGACGGGTTCCGAACTATACAACATAAGAGACTAAACTGTAACTTTTTTAGTTTTGAAAACGTCAAAAAATCTTGTTTATTTTATGGGAGCCCCACTTAATTATTTTTATATACTGGTTTCAGTATTTGCTGTTACGTATAACTCTGTTACGAGTATATCATCATATGTCACGGTTCATGAGATACGGCCTGGACAGACAAACAGTCGGACAGCAGTCTTAGTAATAGAGTCCCGTATTAATCCTTTCGGTTCGGAACCCTAAAACGCATACCTACGCAACTTCTTATCAGATGTTATATTATAAAATTTTGTCTGTGTGTAAATTTAGATAGTGCGTAGTTTATAGATTATTCTGATTTGAAGCGGTGAAATGCCTCGTTACTCGCAAGCACTATATTTCTAATATCACTGCCCCTGCGCATCCCGTGGGAAGAAAGCACGTCTTTTAGGCAGCCTGTCTACACCTCAAGGTCCCACATAGCTGCTTGAAGTGTCAGAACTTAACCTCTTCGATTCTCATACCTACGTGACTTTCACAATAAAAACTCCTCAAAAAACTTATCAGACCGTACTTTTTTACCAATCTGGCGTGTCGACGCGTCCTTGCCCCCACCACTCAGCAATAATTTACTCCGTGGTTCCGTGTCTGTTTACATTACATTTAATTAAAACTGGGCCGTTTTATAGGCACTGTCCTCACTGATGCTCCACACACTCATACATTTATTGTGTTTACGCCTTTTAATAACATTTCACGCTTCAATCCCGGTAATTGCTGGTTTAAAGCCAAAATGAAATCAACGGCCCACTTTTACGCCTAAAAGGTTTAACGGCAATTGAGTGATTACAAGTTTAAATTCGGAATGGGATCGTCGATGTGGTTGTGCAATCAAAAATAAAGTCATGTTTAATATGTGATTGCTACTTAATTAATTAGGCATGGAGTTTACCAGCACACGTTTAATTTTTAATCAGCTGGCTTATGATTATTTTTGACATTTTTGTATGGTGATTCTGTAAACTTCGGTTAAGTTTAATTGACCGGCTGTTTGAACATTGGTGAACTTGGGTATAATTTTTTTGTTTGCTTACACTTGAAAAACAGTGAAATTTTTGTTATTAGTTACAACTTAAAATCCGACAATTGTATTTTCTCTACGAATCCTTTTTAAATAGTTTATACAAATACACAACTTGTGTGTAGAATACAAAATTAATGCGATGACAATTTTAATAAGAGTCTTTTTTTTCTTCCTAGCAACTGTCCCGTCTAGTGACGGGGTTGCTTTCCGATTATTCTTCCTCCACTTTGCCCTATTCTGGACGTCGTTCTCGGCTAAGTCACAGCTTTCTAGATCTTTCTTAATGACACTCAACCATCGCAGTTTAGGCCTTATTCTTCGTCTTTGACCCAATGTTCTTTAAAAATTTAATAAGAGTAGTTATGTTAAATAAAATAAATAAAAATTATGTATCGTAATACTTTCTGCTATTTTGCTGAGCGCGCCATCAAAAGAGTGTCAATTCATATTTTTTGAAATGTATAAAAATTTATATTTGATATAAAAATGAATAATAGGAAAACGGGTAAGAATAACAACCCTTTCCTCTTTCATCGTTAAGGAAAATCTATTTTGGAAAATTCCGAATGCGAAACATCAAAACGATGGTATGTACCTACATTGATAAGCCGTTAAGTACTCCTCTCCGGAAATAACTAGTAAATAGACAGAAATACACATTTATTTCTATTTTTCAATAAACTGATGTCTCTTTCTTTCGGGATACAGATCTTTGCGTTTACAATTTACAACAGTAAAAATATTTTTATTGTATTTTTCACCTCTGTCAGTTTTTTATTTATTTGTTTGTTAAGACTATGCTGTATAAAAAAAACTATTTTGATACCTACGAAATGCATTTTATTCTGTACCTAAAAATAAATATTACAGTCACATATCCGTAGTCTACTCGAGAAGCGCCAAAAAAATATATACTTACAGCAAATACGTTGACAGCAGGTCAAGGTAAACATTGTGGCATCTTATGCAATTGTAATAGAGGTGATTTTGCAACAAAAATGTACAATCTGATATGATGAGCAGTGTACTTACTATTCGGCTATTAAACTGCCTCAAAGGACTTTATTATTATTAACCCTGGACACGACAGCTGAAACGCGGTTAGATAAGATGGTGCTTGTTTTTTTGCTACTTTTAGTTTTAATATAGAATTTATTAAATGAAACGCATTTGTACTCATATGTAGGATATTTATTTTTGATTTCTAGGTGTTTTTTTTAAATGGTATTTCCAATTTGATGACTAAAGATACAATATTTATTTTAATACGAATCCAGCTCGTGTAAAAAGGGGTATGTATAAGACACTTACTCTATCTACACATACTCGACCGTATCTAAGCTTTTGATCTATCTTTTAAAAGATATTAGAGAAAAAAAATGAAACTGCTCTTAGGACTATAAGACTGTAAGACTTAGCCCGAGTTCCTTTTGATGAACGTAACACAAAAAAATATCGTCAACCAGGAAGCAAGTTTTAATTCGCACAATATTATGAACTAGATTAGATTGTTTTTTCAATCACATAATACGTAGATAAAGTTGTTGGTTGTGCAATAATTACGCATCTTTATTAAGATTATTTATTACGAGTATTGTACAATTGTTTTTTGTCCTGAATAAAATAAAATAAAATAATTGACCCATATTATTATCGAACATAAAATGCATTCCACATTTTCTAAACTTTTATTGCACCGTGACTACAATCACAGAGCATTGTTATCTACCAGTTTATTCGGTAAACGCCCCATAAGTAAATTAAACTGACTTACGTGACATTTTAGCGTTGTAGATATTATTTAAATGGCCACTAAAACTGATTTATATGACTTCACGAGGATTTTTTGGCTCCTATCGTTAACAAAGTTTGGGATTTTATTAGTTTCTTTCCTTTGCTTTGATTTGTCGATAATGGTCCGCATAATAATTTTAGTTTGTATCAGTTCAAAAGTTAAGTTTTAATTTATAGTTTGCGTTTTTAGGTCAACGATGCTTAAGCTTAACTGCACGTTTAATTCCCTATAAATAAGGGGAAATGTTCCTTAATAGCCGAGAGGAGAAAACTTTAGTTGTGGTCCGTGAGGTCATGCGTTTGATCTCCACCTGTAAGTACCACTGAGTTTGTAAATAAACTTGAGTAGTATTTTTTAAAGATATCGCTGACTAGCAGTGAAGGAAAACACTGAGAAAACCGGCATACCTACTAGTAAGCTAGTAATTTAAAATCAAATGGAGAAGGCAATGGCAAACCAATTCATCAAAAATTGCAAAGAAACTCGTTGTGTGTGTGTTTGAATCCACATAATGATCAAAACCCTCAGTCACGAGTTATACGACTATGAAGAGAAAAAGAGTCCCTTAAGAGAAACAAGGTAGGTATTTATAGGCGTAAATGAACTTTTATGAATGCAGTAACTTTTAAAATCATGCACAGTGCAAAATCGTTCTTATTTGTACTTTATAAAATCTTTATCCATAAGTTGCCTACTTGTACTCGTAGAATGGGTAATCTGTTACTAAATATATATACTTTAAATTGTATATCAGCAGCGTGATTTGAAAATAATCCTAGCGCACTGGGTAATAAATTGATGATATTTAGTCAACTGACATTTATTTTCCTTGAATAAAATACGTCGTAAAAATAGTTTCACGCATCCCGTTAAAATATTTCTACGCACCGACTTTGTTTATACGCAAAACTCCAAGTCAAGCCTCACAGTCCCGTTACAAGCTGACCTCTTATTTAACGCCTAGTTTGTTTAAACATAGGTCAACTTTAAATAGTGGTATATGGCTTTATGTAAGTTGGACATTTTACACACATCGCGTGCACCCTTAGATAGGGGATGTCATAAGAACTGTCGCCGGCTAGACGCCGCCCTGTCAGTCCTCATTACTTTATTGTGCACCCGACCATACGAATTGACCATAAAAACGCATTATTTTAAAAGGGGACTGTGTTTAGTTAGCACTTCGAAAGTGTGGCTTTGGCGTTTTTGGAGATCAATAAAAAATTTGGAAATGACGCGAAACATAATCGTAATTTGCTTTAACACACTCTTTATTTGCTGTGGACTTGTTTTGAAATCGTACGTTTTACTTCTTTTTTTATTTTTTTTATTTGAAATGGGTTTGCTCTTGACTCTAGACTAAGCCAGACGTGGCACAGACAGAGTCGATGATGGAGAGAGCTCACCCAATTTTTTTTGCGTTATGGAAATGTGCGTTGCCGCAATTTTTATTTCGCCGATGTCACGTGTTTAGTAATAGCAAGGTGGGGATGACATTTGAGTATACATTTATTAATTTCAGGGGAAACTACGCCATCTCATCTCGCCATTAACTTAGTCAATTTTTAGGGTTTTAAATGAACTAAGATTATTCTGAACTTCGCAATACAGAAACTACTTTCTGTTAATTCATCCAAGGCTTTTTAATTAAATTCATTCATAAAATTTATTTCGAACACAGGTATAAGTTTACTACGAGGTGCACTTAAATGTGTAAATAATGACCCTAATATGATATATCTTTATCACGACATTATATGATATGTTAATCATAATATCCCATAAGAAAAGTGTTGAAATGAAGCAGTACAAAGATTTAGTACTTAACTATTATCTGCTTCTTCAAAAATAAAATTGTACAGAACACTACCAACCCCAAAATAAACTTAACCGAATTTTCTTTAAGCCGTTTTAATTATTCACACCTAACACCTCTTATCATTGCGTTGCGTATTAACGTCATACTGGATTCCGATAAGGCCCCAACTTTTGCTACAAAAGCGGCTTTTGTCTTTTATCAAAAATTCATTATGCTATAGAATTTATTAACCCCCTTCGAACAATGCTGCTTGATTAATTAAAGGAAAGCACTTGAATTCATTACTTTAAAGGAGGTTGAAAATTAAAAGGCAAAGTACTTGAAGGTTTGTACAGTAGGTACTATAATTATTATTAAAGAAAGTTGCAAAATTTAATGTTATAATAATAATAATGTCCTCCTAGCCGAATTTCGACCATGGCGGCCTATCTCAACAGAGATTAGCCAACTGCGCGGGACATATATTAAAGTGCACAAGTGTGTGCGCAATACACAGGTGCACTCTCTGTTCCTTCACTCTCATAATTCGGTGAGACGGCAGTCCGACGTAACCGTAGAGAGATCAGGCGCAGGACCAACGGCTTAACGTGCTTTCCGAGGCACGGGGGTGTTAACACCACCAATTTCCTGACTCCTGACTAATAATATACTTAAGTGCATTATGGTAGATAGAAGGATACTAAATTTTATTTTCCAACTAACGGTTGCCCGCGACTTCGTCCGCGCAAACTTCGAATTTCCCATACAAATTTCCATCCTCCATCACCAATTCCACTTCCACTTCCACTTTCACCCTTTCGGAGGTTGAATTTTCAAAAATCCTGAACTGCGTCATAATTAATTTTGAATCAAATAGCTAAATGCATTTTTTTAATTTAACGGAGACGGAGTTTTATACAAACTTATTTTCTCTTTTTACCCCCTTAAGGGATATATTTTTTATAACTCTTTCTTAGTGCACACCTACACTATAAAAATAGCATGGTACAAAATTTCAAGATTGTAATCCCAGTAGTTTGGACGTTGATGTGTCTGTCAGTCATAAAGACAGCTTTCTTTAATCATAATATTTAAGACCATTCTGTGCCCATTAGTAATACTCAGTACTTAGCATTGTAACAGTTGAAAAAATAATGATTATTTTTTTTAACAATAAAAAATTAAAATTATAAAATTCAATTATATTCATTTATTTCTGCATATAGACCCAACTAGGGGCACTTATACACGTCCCAATCTTAACGCTACCACTGCTTCGGGACAATTATTGTGGGCTAGTGCTGATAAGAAGCAGCAAGAAACTCAGTCACATAGCCTCTTTTCTAAGTTTTAACATTATAATAAAATATTTTAATCACACTTTTGAAGCTATAATACACAATGAAATCCAAAGCAAATGCTTTCAATTACCAACTTACTTGCCCTAGTCAGGGATAGCCAAGAAAATTATAACTTTGCGATACGTGGTAGGATCGATTTTAAACCGACCCAGTTCTATTGAACGAAATTGAAAAATAACAGTAACCTAATTGGTACTCTGGTTAAACCCTTTCCATTTGGCTTTCGAGTTATCGGGCCTAATTTAAATGGTTTGCTTCGGTGGCGAATTTTGCTGTATTTGTTGAGAGTTTATTAGAGATCTGCGGGTGAGGAAGAACTTTGTTTAAACTTATTATCATTTAGTATTTGTTTATTAACTGCTTATTTTTTAAAGATATAAACAAGCAGTCAACTTGTGGCTAATAGATAAATAAATGTGTTTGAGAGTTTAGGCAGTGGATTACACGTGGAGGGCGACAATGATAGGTGGAAAATCAGTCAGGTCTGAGCACTTATAGCTAGGTACTTGCGACATCAGTTTCCCGGGGTTTTAGGTATCACTTCACAGGCCACAATCACTCGAAATGTCTGTAAGGAGCTTCACAGGATACACACGCGGTGAAAGTACTCTGGTCAGTCTAGTACATGTGTCATAGGGAACGTCTCGATGTCGACTCGATCTTTGGGGTTCTCACGGTACGTTTTAAACAAATAAAAATAAGGCAGGTATGCGTGTAAGTGTGCGCGGCGTAGTATCAATAGGGTACACAAACAAATCAAAATATTGTAGTAAACATATCGCCCGCCCTAAACACGTCAAGTGTTTACGAGAAGGTTAGGAAGCTAAGGGAAAGGAAGTTCACTGGACAGGAAGACGAACAAATTTCGTCAAAGATCTCTTTAGGCTACCGGTAGGAGTTTTAACATCTACCACACGAACAACTTGGTCTTGGCCAGGGTATAAATTAATAATGCGTCCACGACGCCACTGCAAAGGGGGAAGGTTGTCATCTTTTATGAGTACTAGCTCACCTACTTTAGGAGGATCACAAGGAGAGGTCCATTTATTTCTAATTTGTAATGTATTTAAGTATTCTAAATGCCAGCGAGACCTAAAGTGCTGGGTTATTTGTTGGATTAGCTGAAACCGTGTAAGGCGATGTAATTTTACGTCTTTATAAGGGTACTCCGGAAGAGCAGTTAAGGGTTGTCCAATTAAGAAATGGCCGGGAGTTAACACTTCGACATCATAAGGGTCCGGAGAAAGTGGGCACAATGGGCGTGAATTTAAAACTGCTTCAATTTTAGCAAAAACAGTGCTCAGCTCTTCAATCGTAAGGGGGGTATCGCCTACTACTCGTTTTAGGTGCGATTTCGCCGATTTAACCGCAGCTTCAAAAAGACCTCCCCAATGAGGGCAAACAGGAGGATCGAAAACCCAGAATATATTCCGCTTTGAAAGCTCAGAACCAACAGCCGCCTGGTTTTGAGACAGGAAACACTCTAACTCCTTCAGGTAATTGTTAGCACCGATGTAATTTCGACCGCAATCGGATCGGATTAGGCGAGGTACACCACGACGCGACACGAATCGGGAAAAGGCCGCAATGGAGGCTTCAGTAGTTAGGTCTGACACAACCTCAAGGTGAACGGCTTTAGTGGAAAGACAGACAAATACACACAGGTAACTTTTCACTAAACTTTTGTTCCTATAGGCCTGGATTTTGGTAAAAAAGGGTCCTGCAAAATCGGTACCTACACCGTCAAACGGTCTAGCAGCCGTGACGCGGTCTTTAGGTAGGTCACCCATGAAGGGTTGAGATACAGCCGCTTTGAGACGATAACAGGGAAGGCATTTAAAAATCACATGCTGAATAGCTCTGCGTGCAGACAAGATCCAAAACTCCCTATTTAACATGGCAAGAATTGTATTAACACCTGCATGAGCATTCTCGCGATGGTAATGTGAAATAAGGATGTTCACGAAATTACCATTCTTAGGTAGAAGAAGGGGATGGCGCGCATCAAAGGATAGATCGGAGTTTCGTAATCGGCCTCCAACTCGAATTAGGTTACCGTTATCCAGAAACAAATTCAATTTTCTCAGGGAGTTAGTGATAGGATCGCCACGCCGTAAGCGATCAAGTTCATCAGAAAAGGAGGTAAATTGAACAATTTTCACTAAAAACAAAAGGGAATCTCTTCGTTCCTCAGGGCTCAGGTAGGACGAGTAAGATTTAGGACATAAAAACCGTCTTAGGTAACAAGTCACGTTTATTAGCTTGTTGAAAGAACTATACCGCTCTAATAAGAATGAGGGATCCGGGGTAGGGACATCGGCAGAGACTACTAAACAACGTAGTCCAGGGAGATCACTACTTGTGTTAGGTTCCGAAATACCGGGCCAGTTGTCAGGAGACTGCGTCAACCACAAAGGTGAAAACCAAAGGGAGTGGTCGATCAGTCGGGTGACTGACATACCTCTCGATGCACAGTCACTAGGGTTCATGTAGCCTGGGACGTGCCTCCATTTACTAGATGTAGGACTTTTATTAATCTGGGAGACACGATTAGCCTCAAAAGTCTGAAGGAGGTGAGGAGTGGTTTTTAACCAACACAACACGATTTTTGTCACTAACAGACTTAAAAATTTCATGATGAAGGATAAAATAATGTTCCCGGGTCGAGTCATATGAAGAAAGGGACATATGGTTTAGGTCAAGGTACTCACGCATAAAGGAAATATATTTCTCTCGAAAATCAGGATTGGCTTGCAAACGCTTCTCAAGATTATGGAATCGCCGTAAGGCATTGGTTTTAGAATCACCGAGAGGTGGACGATCATGAAGAAAAGGGAGTCTAACCATAAATCGACCATCGCTTTCACGAGTGGTATTTGCTTTAAAAAAGGTTTCACACTCTATATCCAAGGAGTTAGCAACTGGAGATTGGGGGGCCTCTTCGATTTTCCAGAATTTTTCAACTATTTCAGACAGCGAGACTCCAGTCATGGGGGTTTCCAAATCAGTAAATCCTCCATAAACAGGACCACACAGGACATAACCAAATATCGTCGAGATAGCAGTAAGGCCATCAGGGGACACAAACAACTCGGACCTTAAAAGGCGACCAATGACGTCAGCTCCAAGAAGTACACTTATAGTACCAGGTTTGTAAAATAAAGGGTCAGCAAGAGGGAGGTGCTTAGTACAGGTAATTACACTTTTAGGTAAGTCTACCTCTGGGAAGGTACCAGCAATCACATAAACAACTATTGCACTGGTAGAGATTTCTGGAAAGGCAGAATTAACTGGCTTAAATGAAAAGGATACAATGCCCGGGGAACTAATCGCTTGAACATTACCTATTCCACGAACAGGAACTGGAGAAGGAATGATAGGTAAGTTCATGTGGTCAACAACAAGCTCAGTAGTAAGAAGGCAGCCCTGAGCACGAGTGTCACATAAGGCACGCGCTTCCACATAATGTCCAGACGAGGTTTTAACATGAATCAAGGCCGTGTAAAAGAACGAGAGAATTGCGAGGTAAAGATGTAAAGGAGGGTATGGAAGGGGGGCTATCTAGTCAGAATTGTGGGGCCTCATTGTTTTTATGATGAAATGCACGTTCATCCTGGGTTCTTTGACCTAGAGGGGCATTATAAGTACGGTTACCGTTGGGTACAGGTGGGGATCGCCCGCCTGAACGGGGAGGTGATGCTCTACGGGAATCACGAGGTGGCGGGGTACGAACACGGTGCCATTCAGTACGTGGGGGTGACACACGGTCCGTTAAGTGACTTTGTTGAGATTGCCGCGGTTGGTTGGAAGCTAAGGCCGCGACGTCTCGGTATGAGCGCTCGCGATCGTAATTTACAGGAGAGGAGTCATTAAAACACAGTAACGTGTGATGACTGGAACGGCGGCACGTGCGACAGCGATAATCTCGCGTGCATTGGGATATGGAGTGTTTATCCAGGCATCGATAGCACAGTCGGGCTTCTTTTACAAAAGTAACACGTTGACGTGTAGGAAGGCGAATAAAATCGGGAAACTCGCGTAAGTAATGCGAAGTACTATTACAAAGGTGACATTTAGATGTCTTCGCAAAAGTAACAAAGGCTTTCGCAGGAGGTGGGGAACGCGCGTTAGGTTTAGGCAAACGAGGGGAGCTCACAGTACCCCTACTGTGAGCTCCCCTCGTTTGCCTAAACCTAACGCGTTAGTAGTGTCAACGACAGAAGCACTACCTACATTGTCGTGGTGCCTACATTCATCCTCAAGAAAGGTAATAAGATGATCAAAAGTAGGGAGGTGATTAGGATTATCGCCACAACGACGTTCAAATCTCGATTTTAACTCTGAAGGCAGTTTAGCAAGGCATAAGTGAACTAATAGGTATGACCAATGTTTAACAGGAAGTTCCAATCTCTCTAAGCATCGATAAGTCGAAAGCAGCGGGTTCAGGAACGACACACGTAACCCGGAAAGTTTAGGCGTTATAATAGGGAGCATCATTATTTGAGCTATGTGGGTATCCGCTAAAACACGAAGGTTATGGTACCTACGTTTTAGGAGGTCACGGGCCACGGTGTAATTGCCCGCCTCAATTTTGAGGTGTTGTATCAATCGACGAGGTTCATCCGATAAGGCTCCCACTAAATAGTGTAGCTTCAAAGTCGGGGTAAGGCTAGGCTGGTTGTCCACCACGCTATCAAACTGGTCTATAAAACTAATCCAACTATCGGGACGGCCATCAAACTTAGGTATAGGTAGGTCAGGCAATTTACTAGCCGGGTTATCAATAGCCAGGGATTTATTCTCCTTGAAGGGGGTGCTAGTACGGGACGTCTCGAATTGGTTAGGTCGTATTTCGTCTAACTTAATTTTTAAGTCGTCTACTTTGTCCCTTACTACGCGCATCTCGTTCTTAACTTGCACATATTCTTGTTCATAAATAGCAGGATCGAGATTACCTAACAGCTTGGAACAAGCGGCGGAAAACTTGTCGCACATAAGTGGCAGGTCGGAAAGACGCGCTCGCATACGATTGGAGGAAAAGGTCTCAAGAACTCGGTGGGAATCATCAACCCAGTCACTAATATAACGGAGTTCACCTATAGCTTCACGGTATTCAGCTGTATCCGTGTAAAGTACGGCTCTTACGGTCTCGTTGCCGGTTTCGGTATCCGACATTTTATTTACTTTAAATCGCAAGAAACAAGGTAGGTAAATTAAACTCAGAAAAGATTCCAATAGGATGCGTAAAGGAACAAATAGTAAGGGACGGCACAGATGCACCGGGTATAGCAAACGTAACTCGTAAACAACACGCGGTCACGCGGTAATGGCGTGATCAATAGGGAAACAATGCGCTCGCGCACCTCACTTGCACTCAAAGGGTAGGTAATTAACGCGCTAATCGATTTAATCGACACTTATGTAAAAGGGGTTGTACTCGAATGGTATTAAGGAATTTACTGTAAATAGATTAGGTATATGACGAGACGTTTTGTTCAAATTACAAAGGAAAGTAGCAAATAAATAACTCTCAATTAAACAAATTACTAATAATTAATAATAAGGGGTCCTAATAAAAACTACGCTCTGCTACCAAAATGTTTGAGAGTTTAGGCAGTCGATTAGACGTGAAGGGCGACAATGATAGGTGGAAAATCAGTCAGGTCTGAGCACTTTTAGCTAGGTACTTGCCACATCAGCTTTCAGGGTTCAGGTATCACTTCACAGGCCACAATCACTCGAAATGTCTGTAAGGAGCTTCACAGGATACACACGCGGCGAAAGTACTCTGGTCAGTCTAGTACATGTGTCATAGGGAACGTCTCGATGTCGACTCGATCTTCGGGGTTCTCACGGTATGTTTTAAACAAATAAAAATAAGGCAGGTATGCGTGTGAGTGTGCGCGGCGTAGTATTAATAGGGTACACAAACAAATCAAAATATTGTAGTAAACAAAATGAGTAAAAAAAATGTAGAATGAATGGGGGAAGATCGTGCCGTAAATATCTGGTACATCCAGGTGGGAAACTCCCAGTCGGACATCCTAGATATCGCTGGAAGGGCGAAGTGGAGAAGGACCTGCGTGAACTCAAAATAGCCAATTGGCAAGAGCTTGCCTAGGATCGGAAAGAGTGGCGTGTGTTGTGTCGGAGGATAATATCCACTTTGGGTCGCTGCGCCAGCGAAGTAAGTGAGTAAGTTAAATTGTATCATCCTTTTCTTTTCACTTTATTTTACATTGAGTAAGAATTTCACATTGGTCTTGTATTGCAATCACGCAAAAAGTTGAGTTACTTCCGTCCAAATGGACTATACTAAACTTATTAATTTTTTTAAATTCTTTAATTAAGATATGAAAATTTTACTATGTATGAAAATGGTCTTCTGTTCTATTTTTCTGTTTTTTTAAAAAGCTGAAATATGTGCCCTACGGAATTCAGCAACAGACAGCTTTGACTAAAACTAATACCGCGCCAGTTTTTATCCAAAATAAATCAGCCCTTTCATTTCTTTGTTCATTTTTGTTAGCACTTTCAACTGCAACGCTAGTTTGCCGTAAAAGTTTCGGGCACAAAAAAATAGGAACCTTTAGACCGGTATAATTTTCTCTGTTGAACATTGTTTGAAAAATGGTGGAGAACTGCCGCATTGATTTAATTTAACTTTCATTGTTAAAAGGTCTCATTCAGGCTCATTTCAAACTATGGTGGACAATATCGTGTTATTAAATTACAACTTTCATGTATTTGTCTTATGAACAGTCACTTGTAAATGATTTTTTTAAACCTAATCTATCTAACCTGAACATAAGAAGACACGATCCTGACAGCGGTGGTAGGCTCTATTAGGTGCCGCCTGGTAGCTACCACCCTCCCACTGGAGCCCAGCGTGATGAAGCAAATTGTTGTGTTCCGTCGGTGAGTGGGAGTGCCAGAACTTTCTGGGTGAGCTTAGTCCACCGTCGACTATGTCTACGTCACGTCTAGCTTAGTCTAGAGCAAGAACGAACCCATTTCAAATAAAAATAAACCTAGTTAGTGCCACTATTAATACTCTGTTAATCGCTGAGTATTAGTTATAAAATATCATATAATATCATACTACAAAGTTGAACATTAAACTTTACGATAATAAATACGTTTTGTGTTGTTTTCAATTACGTGAAACAATATTAAGTAATATCCGTAATCACAATACGGAAACACATTTTCACCTTGAAGGTGTTGATGATTTAATTTAGAAATCCAAAAAAAGAAACTCCAACGCGCGTAAACCAATCTATCTTGCGATAAAATAAAGCTTGGAAGTTGGTAAAATCCACAATATAATATAGCGGTGTTATCAAAAAGTCGACGTTTGACTGAGATCGCGTGTGGACTCGCCAGAATTCATAAGATTTAGTCGGAAAATAAATTAGCTGGGACGGAAAAGTTTTGGTAAATAGGAGAGGGGCGGAACGCGGATGAAAGAAATCACTCTGAACTGTGAGATATGACGCGCTGTAAATCATCAATCTTACCGAGTGGGAAGAAAGTTAATAAAAACAACTCAATTGATTTTTTAGGGTACCGTGGTCAACAAGGAAGTCTTATAATTTTGACTGTGTGTCTATCCGCAGTATAGTGCAGAGATCCTGTAACTAGGAAGATGTAATTTCTAACGAGTACGATGTTCTCATAATAATACCAGTATATTAAGGATAGTTAATAAAGGCTTTATTTATAATATAATAATAGGTATATACAGACAGTCCGACCATTTGTGTTTTACTTTTCCAGAACTTGCTTGTTGTATGTTAATGTGTTTTGAAAGACTAACCTAAAAGTTGGCGTATTTTTTTTTTAGGATTGAGATCTGATTGGTTTTTTAACCTGAATTTTTATACCATATCCAAAGGTCCCATTTCTTAGCGCGCCATTGTCTTACAAGGCCGAGTCGAGTTTGTACGTCTTAATCGCCGCTAGCTAGCTGATTACCAAATATTACTAAGGCCTGTTGCAAACTACTAACCTATAATGACCGTATCTTTAACTTAAGATTTAACGATGCAAGAGTTGCTGTTCATGTTTTAATACTTTTTTAGTTTATGTTTTTTATTTTTGTTTTTTGAACTGCAGTTGACTGTGTCAAACGGTAGGTGGTAGTTCAGATGGTTCATAAAATTCAAACTTCTTACAGTCCACGACATAAGTTATATATTAGGTACTTAACCAGATTCGGAAAATGAAGTACGAAAACGCCAAAAATAATAACGCGATGATACCGCCTTTTAAGAACACCCTGGTATTATATTGAGTTTGGACTAAGCTTTATGAGATAACGATATTTTTTATGGACCAAATAGGCTACGACTAAATAAAACGAAGCTTTCAGTCAGCGAGAAAAAAAATACCTACTATTTGTCACGACTTAGTTAGTTGATGAACTAACATTAAATTTTGCTACCTTTTGCGATCGTCTATGTTACCCCTTAGGCCGCCACTTAATGAGTTGCTTTTTGAACTTATGCTTTATTAAATCATTTTTTTGTTATTTTTTCGCTTTTTCAGAAAGTCATTGTTCCGGTCCATTTTCGGAGTTTTTGTTCACAGTCTTTGTTGTGAGACACCTAAATTATTTGTTAACTTAGATTATTGCTAATAATAATGTTCTTTTTTGTTTTTTCACTACAAACCAAAATACATATCAAGTGAAACAATAGGTACAGAAAAAGTTTGTAAAAATACTGAAACAGATAAAAACTTTATTAATACATTTTAAAACGTCCGTCTGTCGTGATCATTTTAGTGTTCCATGTCTTACTTTTTCCCCAGTTCATCTGATAGAGCGTTAAAATTTTAAATCATTTAATATTTACCTTTAATTTACTTAATATATTACCTATATATTTTTTAAAATCTCGAATTGTTCTGCAATTGCATACAATCTGGGCCCTCGATAGATACATACGTTAGTCATAGCTTTAGCTAAGATAACACTAGTAGTTTGGTACTGTTGCCGTAAAAGTGTGTCAGTAAGCTTGCAGTGGAGATTGCTACGGTGTACACTTAAAATATCCAAAACAAATCTGCATACAGCTGCAATAACATCCCAAATACGACTATAACCCGTCTTTTAAGTGATACTCCGACAGTCAGCTTGTCCTAGCCTAGGCAGGACGCCAAATGGACTAAATCTCAACTAATCGATTACTAAATTATCAAGTGACATGCCGGAATCGTCTAATGCATTGAGAGTTAGATTTATTTTTCTACTGCGACATGCTTTGGCAGTTTTTGAACTTACAGCGTCAATGCCGCGTCGTTGTCAACCAGTTTACACACTCAAAAAAACTTACATAATATGACAAAATAATACCATGTTGTTTTTAAAAGCAAGATTTCAGAAATTTCATTATGCAGATTATTTTTCCCAGATTTATCCCAGATATTTTTATAAATCTTTTTACCGTTCTTAATTATTTGCTCAGCCTCCCGTGTACTGAAATTATGACTAATACTAAACTGACAACTTTATTATCAGCGAGATAGAGCTAGAAGATCTAGCTTAAGATAGATATAAGTGTACTATTAAATTGCATTTAAATATTTTCACACGCAAGCAATGCAATTCCTGCAGTTAAAGCTCTTAGTGCAGAATTTATGAAGCGTTCTTAATTCTATGCACACGACTGTATACTTGCGCTAAGATAACACCAGTAGTTTGGTACCGTTGCCGTAAAAGTGTGTCAGTAAGCTTGTAGTGGAGATTTCTCTGGTGCACGCTTAAAATATCCAAAACAAATCTGCATACAGCTGCAGTAACTGCTAAGTGCACGTTTGACTATTCATTTCTAATCCTCTCGTGGACTGCACTATCTTTTTGGCTGAACCTTCTAATCTACTGTAAGCGGGTTTGAGGGTAAGCTGTCCAATGCATGCGATGCCTAAATGTCTACGGAGTTTTAAATCCGTGGACCAAACAAATAAACGCGAAATGCTTCATGGGGTCAGTGTTAACGTATGCCAATAGTTCAGTATAGAGTAATACAAGGGTATTTTTGAATTAATAAGCAATTTAGTTCACATAAATAAGAGTTCAAAGATATATTTCTGCTTCTTCTAATTTGGGCTTAAAATTAAAACAAGGCACACCTTAATCGAGGTGCTTGTGGCGCAGTGGCGGCAGCGCTTTGGTAGTAATACCAAAAGTTAAGCAACCCACGGCGCGGTCGTGATTGGATGGGTGACCATTCCGACCATTTAAGTGACGTCCATGACAAGCATCTCCGTGCTTCGGAAGGCACGTTAAGCAGTTGGTCCCGGCTAATATCTGTGGTATTAGTCGATAAGCCTAGTCAGAGGCCCTAGGGCGGCTTGATAACTTCTGACAGTAAGGTTTGTCACTTGCCTTACCCCTCCACCAATCCGCACTGAGCCCGCGTGGTGAAGTATGGCTCGTTCCTCCTCATAGTTGAGGTGAGGCCTTTTCCCAGCAGTGGGATCTAATAGGCTGACTTATATATACACCTTAATCGTATCGACAGTTGATGGTACATAGTGAATGATTGATAGGGCAGTAGGCATGGCAGACTTCTAGGCTCAACTGCTATAAAGTTCCTATAATGGCTACTCTACCATAGACACGCTAAGCTGGAAAGAGAGATACCCCAATACATCACACATTCCTCTGGCAGAGCAGCTCCCCCCTGGGCATGATCTACCTTGGCAAACTTGGAAGTCTTTAAATAGACTTCGGACACAAGTCGGCCGAAGCAAGGAGAACATGCACCGATGGGGTTACGCTGCGGACAGCGAATGTATGTGTGGTGTCTCTCCAATGCACAATGGCATACCTACTGTCTTGCCCTACGTGCCCCTACACCTGCACACGTGAGGACCTGTATAACGCTACTGATAATGCTTTGTTAGTCGCCGAGTATTGGTCCTCAAAAATATAACGCCAGTGTCGACACGACAAGAAGAAGACACGCTAAGAAGAAG
The DNA here is from genome assembly GCA_949316185.1 of Pyrausta nigrata. Lineage (NCBI taxonomy): Eukaryota > Metazoa > Arthropoda > Insecta > Lepidoptera > Crambidae > Pyrausta > Pyrausta nigrata. The sequence goes on along the minus strand of OX438947.1, from coordinate 11,963,910 downwards.
ATGCTTTTCGAAACACAGTATCATAACTTTTTGATTGTGATGTTTATTGCTAAAAAGACTGTTGAAAATCGACGAAAAAAACTCACATACTCGTACCATCAGGTATAAATTGCGAATCGAAAATCAATCGAGGGCAGTAGATCAACTGCGCCTGATCAAAATGATGGTGTTCGATGTTATTTTCATTTAATAGAAGGTTTGTGGTATATTTTATAGCTTTGCTTGTAGAACAACCAGTACCTAAAAACGCTCGGCTGCTTCAAATTGCATACAGTTAGCTACTCACTACTCGCGGGATATTTGCATTCGGAAACAACTCCGGAACATCTCTTGTTTGTATAATTGCTAATACCACAACTTATTAACGAAGACATTCGAATGAAACTACTTCACTGACCCGATTTGAGAAGGTTATTATTATAGTTTCCTAATCTAAAGGGTTTTTTGGTAAAACTGCTCATATCCTGCTTCTGATATGAAATAACTGCGGTTTTGATTTGATAGCTTATTTAGGGATAGGTAAACCACAGTCAAAGTGGCTCAGTAACTAAACATAAACAGATATTTTTATTTTTATTTTAATAACTAGCGGTCCCTCGCGACTTCGTTCGCGTAAATTTAGGATTTCCTGTATGCATTGTTAGGAGCGGAGTAGTTTTTAAAACTGTGATATCTTTTAAGATAAAAATCAAAACGCGTGTCACGGTCCCCCGCGACTTCGTCCGTGCTTTTTGATTTAACTACTTCCCCGTTGATTTCTAGGTAGGTATCATGCATTTTATAGCAAAGCGTTCCCCGAGAAATAAGCTATCTAACACAAAATATTTTTTTCAAATCGGCTCAGCAGTTCCTGTGATTAGCATGTTTAAACAAAAAAAAAATCCTCCGTTTTTCCAGTTATAATGTGAGATATGGTGCAACCGACCCTAGCCTCTTTATAATATTAGTATAGAAAAAATACCAGTCCCCGAGGACTTCATGCGCACCTATTGATTTTACTCCATTCCTGAAAGACAACGTGATTTTTTTAAATTACCTATCTTATAGCCTTGCTAGATACGTTGTACCTTACACATAGGTTTTTTTCAAAATCGGACCATGGAGAGGTAATTCTGATCTGAGATAAGTGCATTCAAACAATTAATTAGACAAAAGTCAAGAAGAAATCAGCAATATTAAAGTATTATCCTGGTCACCACCGCCTTACCACGATGGCCAAAGAAAGAGCATTGCGTCTTGTCGTATTGTGTGTGCAAGCGACAATAGGTGAGTGTAGTTAAAAGGCAGGCGGAAGAGACCTCTTTGCTTAAACTTCAATTCAACACATCGTACTTCCTAGTAATTACCTACTTACTTATTACGGTATTGGAAAAAAAGGTGATTTACGAAAACTAAAAACCCAACTGCGTTTCTTTGTAATTGGAGAATGTGGCAATCGAACTCTTTCTGTTTTTATACTCTTTTTTTTATGTTTCAATTTCCTTCTCTTTTTGACGTTTTTACTATTTTACCAGTTTTTTTCATGTAGTTGTTTCTTTTACTTCATACAAATTACATCGATTTTTTATAAATATTACCCAAAGTTTCTAATTTATCCTCCGAAATCCCCCACATCGCGCACATTTTAATGTGGCAAACCGAACTCTTTCTGTTTTTATACTCTTTTTTTATGTTTCAATGTCCTTCTCTTTTTGACGTTTTTACTATTTACCAGTTGTTTTCAGTAGTTGTTTCTTTTACTTCATACAAATTACATCGATTTCTTATAAATATTACCCACCTTTTTTATTTTAATATTTTTAGTTTTATTATTAGACTGTAAAAATTATTATATTTTTGAAATGTTCTCTTTACTGGCTTTCATTTGATACCCATATTGCTATGCTAAAGAAAAAATCTATCGCCCCTCCCCCCTTTATTTTCATTTGCGGGCGCCATTTTTGAAATTTATATAGCCTATGTCACTCTCACAATTTTGACAAATTCAAAGACACCTCATATGTCAAAAACGGTCGAGCCGTTTGGGCTGTAGGGCGTGCCAAACAATTATACATACATACATACATACAAACAAACATACATACATACATACATACATACATACATACATACATACATACATACATACATACATACATACAAACATACATACATACATACATACATACATACATACATACATACATACATACATACATACATACATACATACATACATACATACATACATACATACATACATACATACATACATACATACATACACACACACACACACACACATACATACATACATACATACATACATACATACATACATACATACATACATACATACATACATACATACATACATACATACATACATACATACATACATACATACATACATACATACATACATACATACATGCATACATACATACATACATACATACACTCGAAAAACATAACCCTCCTTCCGCAGTCGGGTAAAAACTCAAGCTGACCCGCAAGTTAAATACGTACAGCGCCATCTATATCTACAATATAATATTTTGTTTCGTCTTTTAATTTCTTTTCAACTACATTATCCTGCACCCATTACAATTTTTCTGCATGACTTATAGGTATGACTGGGGGAAAATACTTTTAGCATTGAGTCCACCTTTTGTACACTGTTCTAAGTGCAATAAAGTTTTTAAATAAAAAATAAATCTATTGACAATATAGCAAAAGGCCAACTTTGCTGCCGTCCTAACTTCGATACAATATTATATTACTCGTGATAATTTTTTAATAGTATGTCAGATTTGAATAATTCAAAAAGTAATTAACAGGTACTGATATAGCCTTAAATATGACGTGATTTATTTGGATAAGGATTAATACCGACATACTAAAACTGTGGCTTTCTTTTTGCCGCCGCAAAAATTTCATATTTTTACCTAAAATAATTTATAATTTGTACATTTGGAGTATAGCACTCTATGGATGTGAAGCGTGGACATTGACAAAGAGGGACAGAGAGAGACTGGAAGCCTTCGAGATGTGGTGCTGGAGGAGAATAGAGCGTATAAGTTGGACGGAGAAGAAAACAAATGAAGAAGTTTTGTCTATGGTTAGGGAAAAAAGGAGATTGATGGAAACAATAGAGTGTAGGAGGGGACGAATGTTGGGCCACCTGATTCGACACGACAATTTTATTAAAACAATAATAGAAGGAAGAATAGAAGGTAAAAGGAAGCGAGGAAGACCAAGAATAAGCTACATGCAGCAAATAAAAGAAAAGATAAATGTCGGGTCGTATCAGGAGGTTAAGAGAAGGGCGGAAAGCAGAGAGGAATGGAAAAAACTCCACCGACAAGAGCCTAGCTCTTAAATTTGATGATGATGATGACCTAAAAAAGGAGTTTTTGTGACTTAACTGTTATAGTTAGACATATGTTATCGCGGACTTTATTGTAGATAATGATGTCCTCTACAAAATTGTAGAACATTACTTTGCTCTATTGTCAATAGTTTTCGCAGCGTTCGCAATTTAATGATTTTCCTTTTACACCTTTGGTTACATAATCGAAGTTTTCATACGGAACCCTAACTTTTTTGATAATGTAATATAGCCTATGTCCATCGCAGATAATGCAGGATTCTAATGGTGAAAGAATTTTTCAAATCGGTTCAGTAGTTTCGGAGCCTATTCGTTGCAAACAAACAAACAAACAAACAAATCTTTCCTCTTTATAATATTAGTATAGATAATACAAAACAGTTTACAGTTGCGGTAAACAAATTTTTGTTTATAAAGACAAGTAGGTACTAAACTGTAAGCCAAAACATGTGTTTGAGTAGTAGAATAATGTAAAGAGTTACATTAGAAGTCATTTTGCAATCCCCCATAGGGCATCATACAAGAGGAGAGTTACAGGTTACAGGGTTCACACCTACGTGAAGTCTCACACATGTGAGACGAAATTATTTTATTTTAAAATATCATGAATAAATCTTTTGAAGACATTTGGACTTGAACCTAGAATATCAACACTTGGATGGTCCTGGGATACATCATTGTAGAGGCGACACATCCGCACTAACGGGTTGAAATATGACGTGTTATTGAGGTATATTTGAAGTGAGAACAGTCTAGGCTTGCGGTCACGGGCCCTGTATTTATCTCATATTTTTTTGATATGCTGCATTTAAAAGTACGCCAAATTTAATTTTTATTAATGGACATATCGGACACACAATCAGATTTGCTGGCCATTTATAATGTGCTATTTCCAAGCTTGCTTTAATGTCCGGCGAATTTAATAGCACCACGTCTAGACGACGGAGATCCCTTAGTTCTTTACTGTTTTAGTTAAACAAGTATTAAAAAAGTAATTTGTTCTCTGACCACGTAGTGCTATATAAGTAGAAAAATTTGTTTTAGTATCGTGGTTTAATAATGTGTCTTTTCCTTTAATGATTAGACTTAATAATAATGAATTTGCCACTTCCATACCACTTGCATAAATATGAGACGGCTCATTTAGTATAATGACTACTAAACCAGGCGGTTGCGGGTTCGAATCCCGTAAAGGGCAAATGGTTGTGTGATGAGCACGCGCATTTGCACCTAAGTCATGGATGTTTATGAATGTATATAAGTATGTCTATCCGTTATCCTAGTCACCATAGCACAAGCTCACGCTTAGTTTGGGGCAAGGTAATTGGTGTGTTTGTCGAAACAATGATAGAACGGTGACATAGGTACTCGAGACAAACATTTCAATTCAAATAGCCGTCTAATATTTATTTATTTATTAAAGTGTTAAGCAAAAGCATAATTAATATAAGTAGTGTCGAGTTCACCATGTTTAATTTTTAAATCGTTATTACTATTTGACATATTTTGTATGGGAATTGTATCAAATACACCATCAATACGAGTATATTAAGTTTGTGGGCTGTTGGTGATCTCGGATCTTAAAGGTTTTTGGTTTCGGTTGTCAGATTGGGGAAATATGGACTTGATTTTGTTGGGAAAATAGTACATACCTATGTATATGTTATCAATAAAGGTCGTACGACTATGATTTTTCCATGTAACAATGTTCTTTTGTTTATCAATGTTGACCAATTGAAATTGCTTGGGTAAGGGTATTCGTTACAACTAACATATAACATCTATAGGTAGAGAATCGCCCCCCAGGTCATTTAAATTTAAAACTCGCTCTCTCCTACAAATCCCTGCGGGAGGGGTTCTATTGGGGAGCGAGCTAATAAAGTAAATTAAAGATTAATAATATATTGTCTTAATATTGGTTTTAAGGGATACACGCATGCAAATTTATTCGGACCCTTCGTGAAATCCAATACTGTTTTAATTAAATTATGAATGGCGATGTGACACATGACGAGTTCTATTTGGAGGCTGATTTTTATTTACAATGCATTTTCGATTTATGCAAATATATTTTAAACTAAAAACTTAGCTTCAAATCAACACCAAGTCATGATGGGTAATTATTTCTTCCGGATGAAGAACTGTCCAAAATAAAAAAATAAACGAGCCGATTTAGTAGGTGTAATTTAAAAGAGTCAGCTTTATACATAATAATATAAATCATTTACTGTTACAAAAGAAGTAAAAAAGAAAACTAAACAATTTCATAGATAAACTTCGACACACAAAAAACTGCCACGAATAACCGCAAGATGCACTGCAAAATAATGAACTGCGTATTATTCCCAAGAGAAATTAATATTTTTATCAACCACTTTCAAAGTGGGCCCTCTCTTTAATTTTTCTCCTACAGACTTTGAGGCTGCATTACCCACCGCTATAACCGTGAACTCTTTACTCCTTTGTTTAAGCATTTTACCTTAATTTATTACACCTTAAAAGATTCCGGAAACTTTGGTTCGGAACTCATTAAACACCTTCTTAGATAGCCAAAGTTATACCCTGCTGTTAATATACCATCATTCTTGTTCCCACATTTTTGACATCCACAAAGATAAATTCAAAAGATACTATCTAATTTCAACTCTAAGTTAGTAGTGATAAAGTAAATAACTAAAGGATTTGCTGCTCGTGGGGTCGATAGGTCTAAAGCTAAAAAAACACCCAAAAATATCAGTTGACAAGTTTGACCACCAACAGACTTTGCACCTGTAGAATGTGCCTATCGCAAAGCAAGATTCAAAAGCCTGCCAGCACTTTTTACGGAAACAAAAAAAAGCGGCGACGTTATTTTAATTGACGTCGGGGACCATTAAAAAAGAACCTTCCCGAGTGAATTATTCGAAGCCTGCTACTGGAATTGGAAATATTTGGACTGAACTCACGGTGAAGGTATGCAAATAATTCAAACTGACAGCACGGACGTTTCGGTGGTCAACTGAAACAAGTTTGTTGACAATGAAAATACCCGATAAGTTAGTCAAGATATCTTGTTCGATGATAATATAAGTGGTTCCCGTAACTTGGACGATAGGGAATTCATTTCATCCAATAATGACGGTATAAAACGAATCGTATACCAATACAGTTCCATCCCTTTTGATATCACAGCAACCGTTCATAAAAGAGAAATAAACCCGAATGTTCCCAAAACTTTATTCGAAAGCATATTCTACGGAAGCCAATATAATTCGACTTTATTGAGCAGAATTAATAACTAAACATATATTAGACGATTGCCGTAGAAGTTATATTGCAACAAATAAAAGCAAATCGTCGTTTTTATTATTATTCCGGTATATCTCGTACGGACGAGTGAGTATAACCTCGCAGAGGTATTAAGAAAGTTATACGAATCTTAAGGGCGAAAGAAACTAACTTTTGCCGTAATATTACGTCCGCAAAAACTTTTGTCGATGATATCCACGTGTGTTTAGGTCTTGATTGCGGGTGTAACTATGGTACTTCAGAGTTTAGTTTTAATAAGTTACTTACATTTTTTAGATTTCGTAAAACATATTTTAATAAGTATTACATTCAAACCTCCGCTTTGTTCTCTATTGGTTTCAGTTGCAAAATGTCCCTACGCACAGCGCATAGTGACTGGAGCAAAGTTCCAAGCGAAACTTTTAATAGTTTTTCTTTATTCAATCAACATATTTTCGTTCTTAGACACTTCTCTCGTTTGCCAACAATTTGTTTTGAGACTTTTTTTATTCGGTAACTTAAGACTGCTTTAATAAATTTGATCTCTGGGGAGCTCTGGAAACTTTTTGCTTTGGTCGTGATCCTGGTCTAGACTAGACTAGATTTTCTTAATATCACGTACAGTGGGCCACATCAACCTACCCTGATCTGTCAAATCGTATTTCAACCTTATGCTAATCACATAAAGTTCCATATCATTTGAGATATTATGAAATCTGTATTCGGGAAGGTTGATGCAAGGCCAATTGTACTTATTATATTGTTAGTATTAGTTCATGTATGTACCAGAAAAGAAACAACAGTACCCAATGCAGCGCAAAAAAGCAGAATAAGTAAATCTATATGTAAAGGAATTGGCTAGGTTCTCAAAGATATCATTAAACAACTTTGGCCTAAGCTGAGTAAAAACGGACCTGTAAAATAAATAGTTACGGTAATTTTACGCGTTAGCTAAAGCTTCAAACGTATTTGTCACATCGTTATGAAAATGTTAATATGCGTGAAGGCGCTAACGAGTTTCTTTGACAAAATATTTTTAGCAAAAGTAACAGGTTCGCTGGTAATAAAAACTACTTTAATTTTACATCTGCCAAAGTGAGGATGCCAATCAGTATTCAAGATACAATTTAATGACAAAAAAATACTATTTTGCATAAATAAAAATACTTTACTTAACCTTTCGTATGTCGGAACGTAGATCTACGCAAAAGAATCAATTGCTAACCATTTTGTCTGGGTTATGGCGGAATACGATCGGTTAATTATATGTAGAGCGAGTTTCGAAGTAGTTTGTTTAACTATAATGCCATATTTAGGATGTGTACGGGTTGTTAATTGACATCTTTCTTGAATCTAGGTACCTACCTTCAAGGACTTTTGCCAGAACGTTTCATTTACTCATGAAGATTGTTTCCGTAGTAGGTACGGTAATGTTGTTATTCTCTTTGTTTTAATAAATTTAAATAACTACATGATAAAGTATTGGAAGAAACTAAAGTATTCTGCGTGTAGAGAGTTTTGAACTTTTGTATTTATGTATATACGCAAAAAATTATGCAAATAACTTGAGGCGGTCGGTAGTTTTCTTTTCAGATCACTTTACAATTTACATCGTTAAAAGATGATTTGCAATCGGATCGCTAATATCATCTATTCAGCAAATATGAAGACAAATTACCAGGTGAAATAGTGCAATCGGAATTTAAAGAAGTAAAAATCAGCGCTGGTTGGTATTGCGGGCTCGTGCTTGCAATGCCAAATGAGTAATTTTGAGATTCGCCGAATGCTTGTGCTGCAAAAGAGCAAATGTCGGCGTCTAATCGCATTGCGCGGAGTACGAAACGAAGTCCAGGGGTCTTACTCTGTAAATACTTTTCCCCTGTTTGTGGATCCAGACATCGCTTTTACGCATACTAATGGGCAGGCAGGCGTAAGAAGGATGCATAGAGTCGTAAATATCGTCAGCTGTGATATGAATTAACGTAGCCAGTGGAACAGATGCCGTGTGGTGTTATTAGTGGTATTAAAAGACCCATACTACATTATGTAAACTTGTTTAAGAGGACATCAAAATATGGCCACGTATTTCGGAGTGAGTTGTCCAAACTTGACCAATTTCTTATAATTTCTGTATGAAAAATTATATATTGATAATGTCATATACGTAGTAGAGACTCTGAACGTAATTGGACTTCTTGTTTTGTCACAAAAAGTCCGTGCACTTGCGTTGTTTCATTGTGTCGTGTGGACAACTAATTTAAGTTTCGCACATTTTCGAAGAGAGATGATTGGAAATCCATTGGTTAGGTCCATTCTTACGTCTCCGGTATTTGCTATTGGATGGTTCCCCCAACTTGTAAAAATCTTCTAAAAATGTTATCTTGTGGAAGCAAAACAGATACACTAAGATAAAGTTTAGTTTTGCAAACATTTTAAGTCGTAAATTGTAAAACAATGAATTTACAACTATTCGTGTTAAGTATATTCATTTTCGTAATGACTACATTTTTGTGTTACATTCATTAGTCTGAAAAAGTTATTACGTCATTTGTACAAACAAGCTAGGCACTTTGATTAATGTTCGCAAAGAATTTACTCTCGTTTGGTACGAAAATGAAAACGAAAATTCTTCAAAGCGAAAATGCAGCCAAAAGCGGCATGCACTCAAAAATGAGTATTCGTATGATGAATGTTGGTCGGACCATCTGTTTAGACGGTAAGCAAATAGCGGAACAGATTGTCACGAGACTAACAAATTTCTCTAAAAAAATCCCCGAACCGAAAATGATTTATAGTGTTATTTCGGATACATTTTGTAGGAATGTTTATTTAGAAGAACCGGGACGTGCGTCGGTGTCGAGTTTCTTAGCTACCGTCTCTGTTTGATTTCAAAATACATTAGCGATATCGTTTTTGCTTCGCTAGTACTTAGTTTGTGATTTGTCAGGGATGTTTTATTTAATAAATAGTTCGGAAGTAGAAAAATTAAGGTAAAGTGAAGTAACAGTTACTTTTTACCTTTGTTGAAGATTAAAATATTCATTTGTAGCAATAAATGGCAAGCGTTTTTATTATATTTAAAGTCAAGTTTAATTAGGATTTTAACTTGTATCTAAGTTAGTATATAGTAGTTAATAGGATTTGAATAGATTTTATAGAACAAAAAGTTAATAAAACACAATTATCAATACAACGACATACATAGAAAATTATGCAATATTACACACTTACCTTTCGCTTAACCTTATGTTAATTAAAATCATCATATTCTCCTACAATACATCAATTCCAAGACTATGCTCTGACTAAAGGTATTACATAATAACTTAAATTTTTATACATCCATAATACTCCTACACACATGTGTCACGTCTCCGCACGACAAGTCTCACGATCTGTCGGACTAATATCGGGTTTCACACAGTTAGTACTTTAGTCGATTTTGATTAAAGTATTGTACAGTGACCAGCACTTCAGACTACACCTGCGTGGGTCGATCGTGACCCATTCGTGTGATGATCGGGTCATAATGATTCGATCATTCGGGTCTCGATGAATTTAGGTTAGTATGTCGCAAAGGAGTAGCAGCCAAATTTTTGTTTACTCTGTAATATTAAAAAAATTAAACATATGTTTTTTTAATAACCCGCTTAAACAGGTTTCGTTACGTAATGTACGCAGGTACGTAACTAGACGAGAGTTTGGGTCAAAATGATACTATCAATCATGATCGATACAGGTCCGAAATTATACTGATTCTTTTTTGTTTCAAAATCACATCTATTACAACTGCATACGATACCACCATGTGGATTAATTTGCATCCGTCATTTGCATTAGAATCGTCTTACATTGATTTGTTGATATTATCATTTGATCGACAATAATTTTGATTGCCATACTACTCTGAGTATACCCTTCACCAATTTAGTGAGGGTGTAATTTTGTTTGAAACTTTGTCATTTTTTAATCTAAATCGTTAAAACATGGATTTTCGATAATTCAACCTAGAGGGAGGGGGGGACAAAGTTGCAACCAACGCAAATGTATTCATATAACTACCTATTAAAAGATACACGAGTATTCTAATAATGCCTAATAAGAACAGACTACGGAATCCTTTTAGCGTCAATCTAACCTTTCCGTTAATTAATTCTAATTAAGTTCGTAATCGATCCTCTAACGAGAATCCCATAATGCGCCGAGACAGTTTATTTGTGTTGTGTTTGTGTTAACTTTAGTCTAACCAACTTAGATGTTAATTTAGAAGATAGAAATCTAAATGTGGGAGCAGATTTTCATGGTTCCAAAGAGTATAAACGGGGCTCTATCACTAAGACTCCTCTGTCCGTCTATCTATCTGTCTGTCCGTCGGTCCGTCTATATGTGTTTGTCTGTTGCCAGGCTGTATTTCATAAACTGTGATAGCTAGACAGTTGAAATTTTCGCCGATGATGTTTATCTGTAACAGCAAATACTAAAACAGAATAAATACAATCCCATAAAAAAAAGTTTTGCCGTTTCTTGTTTGATGTGGACGCTTGAAAAGGGTAAAAGATGGGCACGGAACCCTTCGTGCGACTCGCACTTGGCCGGGTTTTTATAACTGGCAACAATGGTTAATGCGTCCAAAACAAAGAACGGTTTACTATTTACAAGACGAGAAACACATAGGAGCATTTCAATAATATAGGAACTTGTATGTTATGCGACAAGTTTTATCAAAAACATTATCATTTGTAATTTGTATTTGCTTCACGGACACTATTGTCCGGTTCTTTACAATATTATTTATCTTGAATCTTTGTAAAAATGCCACATTCAACCAAAGACAGTTTTGTGTTCCAACAAAACCACGCATTTGTCGCACAAAAAGGAAACGGCTGTCCAAATTGTTTATTTACTTATTTACAACATTGCTTGTAATAAAATACATGAAATTATTTTGTGATAGACTGTTTATTATGGTAAAAAGGTTACTTTTGTATTTTATCACCGCTTCTCAGCATGAGGTCGGGCTACTGAATGAAATTGATACGACATTTATGCGTGACTCGTAAAATTGTAATTTTTCATAATATGGACTCAAACTGGTTTCGTTTTGCGAACGTATACATTGTGGTTAATATTGGGTATAATTCATATTTTAATAGAAATACCTAATTAGTTTTCTATTATTTATGATCCCAAGATGTGAGTTATATTATGTTTTTCGAGTAAAACAGAGATAAACTGTTTGAGTATCGGTGTCATTGTTCCTTAAGCATTAATTTATAATTTAAAATAGCACTCCCACCGACAGTACAATCTTCAAGTTTTTAATTTATTACTGCATTGCTTGGTATCGAAATATACTTTTGATGAAAAACTGTTACTTTTAAAATCACGGTTGAAAATTCTTAGAAAATATTTCATTTAGGAAAAATACTCCAAAACTTTGATTTATTTTAGTGTTTGAATGTGACACTATCGCTTCGCTCCGGTTGTGAATTCAAACAATGCACTTCAGTTTTGGATTTCCATAGTTTCAGCTCAGAATTTTATCCGTCAGTTCTAGTACGTAACTTCGTCATTCCGTGGTCACGAGCTTCGTTCCAGATTTTATAGAAATTTTAGAGCCAAAAACTAAGCTGAATTGTCCAGTACGTGCCCATATCATGTTTAACTAAGTGTAAATTTCATCTTGCAAGTTCACAGTGAGCGCAGTATTCAACTTTGGTGGTCACCTTTTTCGTATTTTTGTTTTAATATTGAATACACGAATGCAACTTAACAAGTTCTTCACACAAAGTTTGGGGTTGTTATTAGTGTAAGTAGAAAACTAACTTGCCGTATTTTTTTATTACTTATTTTGTCCCTTTATAGTCTAAAACCTTAGGACTGATTTGCACCCTCTAAAGTAGCACTAAATTACATTTGTTTAATAATTGATATCACTTTATTGTTTAAATTGGAGGTGCGTGAGGCGCAGTGGCGGCAGCGCTTTGGTAGTGATACCAAAAGTTAAGCAACCCACGGCGCGGTCGTGATTGGATGGGTGACCATTCCGACCATTTAAGTGACGTCCATGACAAGCATCTCCGTGCTTCGGAAGGCACGTTAAGCAGTTGGTCCCGGCTAATATCTGTGGTATTAGTCGTTAAGCCTAGTCAGAGGCCCTAGGGCGGCTTGATAACTTCTGACAGTAAGGTTTGTCACTTGCCTTACCCCTCCACCAATCCGCACTGAGCCCGCGTGATGAAGTATGGCTCGTTCCTCCTCATAGTTGAGGTGAGGCCTTTTCCCAGCAGTGGGATCTAATGACTTATTATACCTTATTGTTTATTCTCTGTAATTTGCAACGTTATACAAAATAATTCTGTCAGCCCTGTTTAGCCGCCATCATAAATCTACATTCAGCTTAACATTGTTGCAATTACCACACTATTTATCATAACAGTAATAGCTGCAAATCGCCATCCCTTACCCAGTTAGATGCATTTTCTTTATCAATTTATCAGTACGATATCATGTACTAGAGTTTTGTATTTGCATAATCATTAAGTATCGGACGCATCGTCGCGGCGCCGGCAGTCTTCGCCGGTCCATGGCTCTATCGCCTTTGTAATAAAGTTTAGATTCCCTCATTTGTGGTGGTATTTCGCATTAGTCCGAAGGCAGACCGTTTCAGTAAATTGCCTCTCTATATGCAGAAAGCGAGCAAGCCGATTTTCATTAACCGCTTAGGGTCAGTTCTCTGGCAAAGGACGAGTGTTTGTGCCGATAGCTCGATCAGTTTTCGAAATGCGTAAACCACAGCCAAGTTTAATGTGGTAATAATCCTGTTAATTTCAATTTATTTTATTATAATGTAGTTATTATTTGAAAGATATACAAGGAACATAAAAATCGAGTAAACCGCAAAAAAGAAATGATACATATACGAAACTTGGTCTCTAATTATGCGCTTCATAAAAAAGCTTAATATCATGCAATGAGCGATGGGAGATGGTTTTATAAACGTTTGATTTGATTTTTCTCGACGATGGATGCTGTCTACAAGATTGAATCAGAAATGAAGAAATAAGTAAAAGAACTAAGGTAATGGACATAGCCATGTGAATTAGGTAGCTCAAGTGGCAATGGACATGCCACGTAGCGCAAAGAACTGATGAGCGTTGAGGCAGAAAAGTTCTAGATTGGAGACCTTTGGGGTAAAAGGCGCAGAAAATGACGTTCACCGGCAAAATGGACAGACGATCTTGTAAAGATTGCAGGATCACACTGGAAGCAGATCGCTTGCAAGCAATTGTTGTCAAAATCATGAGGGAGCAGCAACCGTATGTTCATCAGTAGATGTCGTACGGCTGATAATGGTCATGATGAAGATGACTGGCCTTGACAATTTGAGAACTCGCGCCAAGTCCAAAATAATAAAATTGAAGAACAAGGAGACGAAATTCAGTTTTAAGATGCAAAAAGTACAAGTTACATGCTAATAATAATAAGTTTATTTGGTAAGTGTACAAAAATTCCTGAAAACTAGTGTTAGTAGTAGGTACAATTTTTATTTATTTAGAAAACAAAAAGTATAAACACAGACTACGTCTACCAAGCAATCATTTATGTGTAGACGCACCCAGTGCGGCAGAAACGGGGAATCTCAGCGTTCCGCCAGCGCGCTCAGGATGAGATTCCTGATACCCCGCAGACGTTCTAAAAAAGACGCATAACGCTCTCGAATGATGGCGCGGAAACCATCTGCTGTCTCTCTATCTAATGCTAAGTTACCAGTTATAGGTATGTATCCTCTATTTAAAGGACGCTCAAACGCATCTCCTGTTGCTTCTAAAACATTAAGTATGCAATTAAGAAGATGACTCCACCAGGCCGGCTCTTGACCGTTTAACTTGTAAACTGCGTTTAACCAAATTGTCTATGCAAAATATCTCTCCCTAACGCTCCGTTAGTGACACTAACCGAAGTTTAAGTAAGCAATTCGTACGTATTGCTGCGATGTTGAATATTAATTTTGCAATAACAACCGTCTACTCGGACGTTGCTTTTATTTGCTGGTGCATACGACTTGGTGATACTTTGTTGCGAGATATACTCGTAATAACTTGATATAGTGCATCTACTCATTTAAATAATGTTGATAATTCTTGACTGTTAAATTTATTATATATTTGTGTATATACATACCCCTACAATAGGTTATATTATTAATCATAGCTTACTCATTTTCTTAACATTTATCTATCTCATGACTATCAAAAGTCTTGCGCATTGATTAGAATTCAACAAATTGTACAACAATATTTTTAATTTTGATGGCAGTTTGCTATTGCCTTTTCTATTTCACAGCCCAGCTTACAGTTCAATCTTAGCAAAGTAAACATGATGTACCTATTACAAAAGAACTTATTGTTTAAAATTAAAATAAAATATTTCAAAAGCAGGGATCAACCGCATGCTATTCAAAGCAAAACACTTTTACCCTAACAAAAATTAAGTAATAATACAAATAATTGAGGTATAAAAAACCCCTGTGTCATGTTGCACCCGTGCTACAGATAAAAGGTGGGTACTCAAAGGGATCATGGTCCCCATAAAAATCATAACAGACTGGTCCTATTTCATGCGAGTGAATACCGATTTTGAGGTAATAGCACCAATACCGGATCTAAAAACTGTGAACTTTCTAAGCAAAAAATTTACCCTTCAAAGCATGTTTATCTATGTATTATGTACGCATTTGCTTGTAATTTACCATCTCACGGCTATTTCGTTTGCCCTGAAAAATACTTTAAAGACAATGACAAATGAACGATCATTATTATCGGTTAAAAGTTTGATTCTGAATTAAAATAGGTATTACGTCATCGATTCTTATAACACGAGATCAGACTTGCGAAACAAAACAGCTTTTAAGTATTTTATTTTGCTACCCCCTTCAGGATCATAAGACCGCGCCCGCGCGCGGTCTCTTAACAATTGACTATATATTATGTCTAGAAACATGATCTCTGAATGGTTAATAATTTTAAAATCCTACCTTTTTTACTATTTTTTACACAAAATATTTACTATTGTATAAAATGATTAAAACTGATGTAGTATAATTATGTCGTACAAGGATGACGAAAAGGAATGCTGCTTTTAGTATATAGAATACAAAGCCCGGCGGCGTTCCAGTATTGGTGCCTTTACCCTACAAATATCGTGCGCATGAATACTGTTCGAGTGCTTATGTGACACCTTTCTACTAATTTCGCTGTTAACAATACGGTATTCATGAATGAACATGAGCAGAAGGGGTGACAGAGTGACCCAACAAATGTCGTTAAAAGACCCCTAGTAGCAATACCAGCGCTGCAAATTAGCTTAGTTACATACATATTTATACAAGCGCGGATCTGGATTTAAATTCTTCGGTTCAAAGGCAATTTTGATCGGTTTATGGTTATTTTAATAATCAAGTTATTCCGTGATCATCATGGCGCTTGCAACAGCGCCGAAATATCGGAAACTCGAATATTAAAAAGTACATTGTAGCAATCCCCTAAATAAATATTTTAATCAAGTTATCAATAAAGTGTGATCATGATATTTCAAACAAAACACAAATGCTTTTAAAAATGTTAAAATAATTGTTCGACTCTTAGGTTGTACTAAATTCTTTTCGGTACATCTCTAGAGGCTTACAAATTAACCTAATAAAAAAACAATACCATTGTTGTCACAATTAGTTAATACCCAAATTTGGACCATGGTAATCCAATTAAAACCACTTTGATAACAGTACTGCGCCCATTACTTCCCACACGATCAAGATAATATTTTAAAAAACTACAAGGACAGATGCGTCATGCGCTCTCCACCGCATGTCACATGGAATAAAAAAATGAAGCAAGGGTGGCAGACCACCAACACCAGTGCTAAATCAGTAAAATCCCGCATAATCCCTAGTATTGTGTATTATGATCGTTGGACTTAAGTGTCACATATCGCTAATACTCAACATGTGGCGAGGATGACAAGGATGTTCATGGGATTTGAAATTTATTGCGTTTTTCGAAAGGTCTTAGTTTTATCTGAAGCGGCATAGGGAAGTAGGGATTCATACTCATTACTTAACTCTGTCATTGGTATCTGCGATGAGCAGTCGGTGATTTGTATCTCGGGCTACGGACAAAAGATTTGTTTAAATAGCAGACGTATGCCATTAATCCTACGTCTTAGGTATTCGAGGCCCATTTTCTTCTTTCTTTCTGCTCTTTACGGTATGCGCTAAGAAATATGTCAGTGACGATCTAATATATTAAACTTTCGTACGCCGAACGTTGATCCACTTAAAAAAATGACATCCATTGTGTCTGGAAAGAGCGGCATACGATCGGTTGATTTACAACGTCACTAATTTGATCTATAAATAAATGAATTGATTCAATTAACACACCAACAACCTAACCCCAAACTATGCATGACCTTATCCTATGGCGACTACGATAACGGATAGACATACTTACGTTTATGAACATCCATGACTTAGGTACAATTGCCGTGCTCATCACACAAACATTTGCCCCTTGCGGGATTGAAACCCGTTACCTCTGTTTTTGTATTACGGAGCGCAAACGACTACACGTCAAGATGGTCGTCAGAAATATTTTGTCTGTCTATATCAAAAATATTTCAAATACTCTGTCACAATTTACAAAATCAAAACTTGATCTCTTCAGTTGCATTAAGTGTATCAAAAAACCCATGTCTCCCATGATGCAGGGTGCACTTTTTTCGAGATCCATCGCTCGGGGTGACGGTACAAAAACGTAACAAATTGACGTTTCCGTTTCTAC
This sequence comes from Pyrausta nigrata, assembly GCA_949316185.1. NCBI lineage: Eukaryota > Metazoa > Arthropoda > Insecta > Lepidoptera > Crambidae > Pyrausta > Pyrausta nigrata. Next base: position 11,946,432 of record OX438947.1, on the reverse strand, counting down.
CCACACAGCGAGATGAAATTGACTTATAACTTTCTGAGTTATTATTAATCCGTTGTTATTCCAACTTTGATGATGTAATGTAAGGAGGAATATTATGAGTTATTATTTGTTAATTTATTTCACAAATAATTTTTATTTTTCCCACTTATGGATAAATTATTCAAAATTTTCAGTTCAAATTGAAAATTTTAAAATAGTTAAGAACTAAAATACGAGAATGGGCTCAATTCCAATGCGCCCTGTCTAAGATTAAATTTAGGTTCAGTCTCTCTCTTTCTCTGCCAAAAAAACGAAAAGAGACAGACTATATTTATTTAGAAACGTCAGACTAAACAGCTGTCCGATACTAAGGAAAATAGAGAACCCATAGACAATTTAGTAGGGATGTCATTCGATGACGACTAAAGTTAGACGAAAACACGCAAAAACTTGTACAAATTCGTTAGAAATCGCATCACTTAACGTTAACGTTTCTAAATTATTGTAGTCTGTCTCTTTAAGGAAACAACATTGGGCTCAATTCCAATGCACCCTGCATTGGAATTGATCCCAATGTTGTTTCCTACAAATTATAATTTGTTAATTTGATATCCAAATGAGAATATTTGTCCTTGAATTTCGCAATAACTAACAAAAAAGTAAAAGACCCATTCATTCCGTATGCGAGGTTGGTCTCAGGGGTGCAGCAAATTGGGAAATTATAAAAACTACGGAAACTCGGAAAGTGTCGGAGGAAGTTTGACATTCAAATGGACACAAACGTAAACAGTCTGGTGAGTCCCAGAGCGAGAGTCGCTCTGAGACTTGGAATAGGTACCTTACAAATGTGCCTAATAAATGTTTTTTTTTATAAACCAGATCTGTGCTCGTCTCAAATATATCATCATCTTTTATGATCTGAAGTGCGCAGTGTAAATACTCCTTATAAATATGCCAAATAATGTTTTTTTTTATGATCTGTAGTGCACTGTGGTAATACTCCTTTCAATATTTCAGAGATCATGTTTCCAGACACAACAGAAAATGAATTGTTATGGGACCGCCGGCGGTCTTCCAATCCTCAAGGGGTTAAATATCTCATCACTATAAGAATTTAATTTTTCTAGGCTGCAAGTGACGCATGGTAATATCTTATTTAATTATCTCAAAATTTTCCTTATTTTTTGTAATATTTGTGTAAACGTGCCTTAATTTTACATAGTTATTACTACTAGCTCAACATGTGTTGACTGGCAGTAATATTAGTTTTTATAACTTGTAATGTGATTTTAGATATCTATGCTGACAGAGCTTCTTGCAGATTGCAGTTAAAGTTGAGCGTCACTTTAACTCGTAGTGAATAATTTATTATAAGTAGTAGACGAAGTAGTGAATAATATGTTACCAATATTACAGGCCACTTTTAATCCAAATCTCTCAGCTGCTCAACAACTTTGAGCCAAACATACACGTGTACACCAACTCACAAAAAAAATTTACTTCGCCACTTCGTCTCACCCCTCCACCGGAGAATTGATATCAACGGACATGAAAACATAACGTTTCCAAAACGGTCCACTTGTTGGAGCACGTTGAGTAAAGTAGCACTCCCTTAGGAACGGAAACGTCTCGGAACAACCGTTCCGGGAACGTTATTGTGTAATAATTACTTATACCGCACTTAACTGTTCCGTTTTGGGTCTGGTTAGTGTGGAAACGGCTTTTGTGTGAACGTGATTTAGTAAAAAAAAAATATTTTTCTAGTATGGCTAAATTTCATGTATGTACTCATCAACCTACCCTGATCTGTCAAATTTCCTCAACCATATTTAAACCTTATGTTGATCACATATGGTCACATAGAGTTTAAGATATTTGAGATATTTTAACAGATTTGGGTAAGTTGATACATGGCCCACTGTACATTTATGATGATATTGTTCTTAATGCAAAAATGGCTAATATAAAGTAGAACAAAATAGGTAAGACAACGGTGCTACTCGTATCTTAAGATATGATAAGTTTTTTACATTCGGGTAGCTTCAACATAACCATTGGATGGCACAGAAGATCGATGAACGTGGAAATTAAAAAAATATTTGAAATAATTAGTAAGTAGGTATATTTGAAATCAGTTCTAACAACAGTATCGTCATAGGTAAGATAGTTTCGTTTGTCTTGTGCCTTTGAAAGCACCTGCAATTCTATTTTAAACATAATATGCAGCGACCTCCGAGACCTATACCTAATGGTGATTTCAATATTTTTCAGTTTAGCCATCACCGGGGTGTTTTCTCTGTCATCTCATGCTACATGACTGGTAGTAACGGATATACAGTCGAAAATACGGAATTCGTCATCTGGAATAAGGAAGATGGGTTCTGATATAGTAAAAATATATATTTAAATAAATTTCAAAATTATAATCCTACTCCACACTAGCTTAGCAGACGTCGAGTGGCGATAGACGCTCAAGCGTTTCTCAAGCTGGTTTAAGACGCCCGTAATTCCAAGCGGGCGCTTCGCACGCAATATCAGCTAACATGTTGCTTGCTGGTGCATTTGTGCAGACGCCAACACATTATCATCATAAATCATCATATCAGCCTATCGCATTCCTCCGCTTCTCGCATGCAGCCATCACCAGCCACCTTCCTCTGGTCATCGGTCCACCTAGCAGGGGACCGATGACCCGTGTCCAACACTAGGTTTCCCGAGACGTGGTCTCCATTCGAGAACCTTCCTACTCCAACGCCCGACGGTTCTGCAACAGACATGACCAGCCCACTGCCACTTCAGCTTGCTGCAACTCTGAACGATGTCTATGACTTTCGTCTGTTGGCGGATGATCGTCCCGGACACGCCAGCACATCACACCACCCATTTTCCTTGCAAAATCATCCTTATTGTAACTGCATAAAATCCTGCAGTGTCAAGTTTGATGTACTGTCGTATATATCAATATGCGTTTTCGCAAGTTTGTTTCAAGTACCTATATTGACTACATTCTGACTTGTACATTTACAATTTTGAAAATGATATTTTACGAGTAAAAGGCACTTAGGTCTCAGCACAAGTCCATTTATAACCGACTTTATATTTATTAACTATTTTATCCACATTTTTTGATCACGTATTTTACTTATTTAAATCCGACATTTACGTACTTTGCATAGGCACGCACAAGCACAGAGAAATATAGTAACTTTAAGATAAATATTTTTTGGTTTTATTTATTGGACACATTTATTTTCAGGAGTGTGTGCATGCAGCTTGCGTAATTTTTTTTAAAAGTAATAATTAGCACATTTTTTTTTACCGTAACAGTAACCACACTCTACAATTACTGCAGAAATATAGTTCACAAAAGACTCCTACAGCGGAAGGGTGGAATTTCCGATTCATAGTACAAAAGAAAAAAAACTTCTATTTTACACTGCGGTAGATTATATCGTCTATGTTTAAAATCAACAGGAGACCCCCAAATGGGGCATGTAACCTACACTTATTATGGATGCTGCGATCCAATAGAGAGGGTGCATAAATTTCAAAAGCAAACTTCCAAAGGGTTTGTACAAACAATACGGAATGAAAGTAATTTGGTACATTTTTTTAGTAATTGCATGTACTCGTAGCAAGCCGCGGCGGAGTTTCGGAAAGTTTAATTTGATTTAGCAGTTGAAACAAAGTAAACACTGAAGCATTCGGTTTGCAAAGTTTAAAGTAGATTAGTCACGTCGAATCCAACTAAAGCGACTGTGAAAAATACCAGCTATTTTTATTCTTGGATGATCTAACGGTCTTATTATTTTAATTATCGGAAAATAAAACATCACTGTAAATACGGATTCTGAGGAGTCAGTTGATAGAAAGGCAAGAAATGGAGGAGGATCTTTAAGTAAGTAGTACATACTTACTCTTTTGCTTTTTTAATTACATGGTAAAGAAACAGCGTCAAGATACTCGAATTGTGACTGTATATCTCTATGTAGAGGTACAAAAAATTTCCAACGAACGCTCTTATGCCCTTCCGGTATATAAATCTTTACAAGATCACACTTTAATCCCAATGGACATTTCAGTTTCTCTTGAGATAGAGCAGATGTGAGCCATAGGGTAAATGTAATAGCCAAACATTTTTTTCAACGATGTCCTAATTTTCACGTGTGGATACCTGATTAAAAATGTATTAAAAGTTAATAACCGATAACGAGTAATCTCAGTCACATCTGCAATATATCAAATTGTGTTATGTTTCATATCCCTGTCTAAGCTATAATAGGTCTATGGTCATTTTGCACGGTCCCATGGCTTGGATGTTATTGTTTGTGCAAGCCCGCACAGTGTACTTTGTTATTAACTTGGGAATTGTTATTAAAAATATAGAACGTAGTGGGGGAAATAACCAGTTCATGTTTAAGCATTTTCTTTTTTTTTGTTTTCATATTTCTGAGAAAACCTCATTTTCTGTTGTAAGTAGCATTTTTAATGTTACCTCTGATCCAGTTTTATTACGAAAATATTGCATTGTGTAGCTAAAATAATCAGATGCTCTGTATTTAGCAAATGCTAATATTATTAAAAAAATAGCATTAAAAAGAATGGCATCATGTAAACTTTACTCTAGAAGTCATCCAACACTAATGGGTATTTTATTAATACAGTTCATTTGGATTTAGATAGGTAGATACTCTTTATTGCAACCAGAAAACACTTTACAAACATATAATAAAAGAAAAACCATGCTAGTAGGTACAACGTAGGCGGTCTTATTGCTGGGAGTGATCTCTTCCAGACAACCTTTGGGTAAAGGAGTACACTAGTGATAAGAGAAGGGGGGTTACGGTGCAAGTTGAAGTTGAAATACAGTTTTATTCGATTTTTCTTCTCTACCCTCCTACTTATACTTAATTAAAAAGCCTTTGAAAAGCATAATACTAAGATATTTATTACGCACGAAGACTTTATTCTTACGACGAACTTCGATCAATTAAGCCCTCATTTCCTTTTCCGTTTTTTTGCCCAAACTGACCAAAAGATCTTCTTCGAAACATATCGTTTGTATTCATTCGAAAAACAGATGAAGCGTTATTTTCGGAACAAACACTTGAAACGTGCCAATATCGCCCTAAACTGTTAACGACTGTGAATTATTACCTTAAGTGCTTAAGCCGAAAAATAAAACGCCAGTAGATAAGCTAAAGGTCCTTCAGATATTTTTTTGGGAACATGTGGTAACAGTTTTGTGCACGTGCTTGTGTCAAGCATTTTTATGTTAGCGGTGTTCTTTAGCAGCCCATAAAGTAGACATGATGTCTTCTTCATTCACGTCAACTGACATTTACTAAACCAAGAGTGGTTTTACATTTAATTAACCCAGAAATTATTAATTGTATTATTAGAAATGATCTACAAGTATTGAACATTAATACAGAGTTTCAAAACAATTTATTTAGCTCACAGTCTCAGTCACAACAAAGAAAGATTCTAAATGTAAAATTGATATTTTTAATTTCAGTAATATCCCATCATCAGACTCTAAATTAGTCAGTCATAATGAGCGTCAGGAAATATACACCACAAATATACACCAGGAATATACACAACGATAATTTTAACTCATTTCCTAATTGGCGAAAAAACATAAAGCACACATAAAAATATACAGTCAAACATAATATACCTAGACACTCTCTAACTTAAAATAAACTTTACTTACATGGCGTTAAGACTTTGATATCTCAACTGCTAGCCATTGCTTTATATCGCAAACATAATTACCGTACAAGAACTGAAATCCAGAATGAGATTTCTCTGTACAGAAGGCATAACGAAATTATGCAACCTCTGTGGCACAACAAAGCGGGCCGAACCGCAGGCCCTGTATGGTAACCCTTATTACAAAGTTACATTAACTGCCTCTATGCAGCTACAATGTCTGTTACCATTCGGTCATGGATAAGACCGCCATAGTGTTGCGATTTTTTGGCAAAATACACGGTCTGTAAGAAATACTTCATTTTTTTTATTATTTTCTCTGCATACGTACACACATCAAAAAAAGTTTAAGGTCACTAAAATAAACTAATATAATTCTTAAAATTTAACTTTATCAAGAAAATTGTTTTGTTTTGTGTTTTCTTTAAATAGAAAAACCCTATTTGAAAATAAGAAATAAAACAATTTTTTTTTAATACCACAAATATTGTAATTAACCATAATGTAATTGTAAGAGGATTTGAATACTGTTTAACCAAACTTAAACGACAATTTATAAATAAATTGTTTTTATTCAATATAAAATAACTCCTCCCCTGGCTCGAACACATGCGGAGATCCTCCTGGGCATGCTGAGGATTAAGATATCCAGCATTTCTTGGGGTAACCTGTCCCATTCTTGAATAGCGGCTTTCCTGAGCTCTGGCACTGTCTGGGGACGTGGCTGACTAAACTTTTTTTGATGTGTGTATTTGAACGTAGTCAAACTAATCACACCTGATTGATGTGAGGTGTAAATACGCTATAGGGTGGTTCATATCTGCCAATTATGACGCATAACCTAGGGAACTAATGCAAAACTATCATTAAAATATTTACTACATGTATCTGACTAAGTTGGGTCGCTGTAAAATGCAGAAAATAACTTGTAAATCGTAAAAACTCCATATGGAGTTTTACTCTAGTATATCTAAGTGTATTCAATAAAATGATTATTTTATAAAAAAAACTTTTATAGGTTTAACTTTTACTAAATACTATTTTTAAAGTCGGAAGTCGCATGCTTGTACAAGTAGCCTGTATTACAGTAGCTATACAGTAGGTGTATCCGCCGCTGAAGTTGTCTATTATACCGCCCCAGGCTTGTTTCAATACACATGCTTATTAGTACAACTTCATAGGCCCTATGTACCAACTCCGAACTTTGGATAATGAGCCAAAATATTTCCATGCTAAACGGGATCCTACTGTTTTTAAGGTGTAGTTTAATCACAAGGAGTTAAGATGATTGATTACAAATAAAAATTGGCCAAGTGCGAGTCGAACTCGCACACGAAGGGTTCCGTACCTATACAACATAAATAATCATGTTTTTATGGGAGCCCTTTTTAAATATATATTTATATTTAATTTAATAATTTATTTTAATTGTTTATATTAATCTTAATACTCTGTGAATATTTCAAGCGTCTGCGTGTTGCTGTTTATTAATATCGAGCAAATACGGTTAAAAACACGTTTGTTGTATGGGTGCCCCCTTAAGATATTATTATTATTTAAATTTTAATTTTAAACTTTATATTTATATTGATATTCTGTAAACATTTCAAGCGTCCACATGTTGCCGTTATTAATATAGAGCAAAAACCGCCAAAAAACCTCAGGAACCCCCTTTAATATTATTTTTATTCTGTTTTTAGTATTTGTTGTTGTAGCGGCAAGAGAAATACATCATCTGTAAAAAATTCAACTGTCTTGCTATTACGGTTCATGAGATACAGCCTGGTGACAGACAGACAGACAGCGGAGGCTTAGTAATAGGGTCCTGTTTTAACCTTTGGGTACGGAACCCTAAAAACAGAGTCATGTGATTTCAAAAAACGATAAACAGACGGCAAATATTTTAACATAATACATTACAATACATCACGTCACGATTTTGCCATATGATTTAATAGTTCCAACTGTTACTGATTCATTAAGTCGTAAAATTTACCTGTGGTAGATTTTACGATTCTTAACAATTGGTACAATTTAATTTAAATCGGTATTGTTCTATGAGTATAATAATAATAGCCTGTTTATTTCCATGACATGCAAAAATTGCATTAACAAAATTTGTTGTAGTAAATGTCACGGCCCCTTTCGGGTATAGGCCTCCTCCAATTCTATGACTAAGTAACATAAAACACTTGTGTATATCATTAGAGAACTAACACTAGAATTAAGATTTATTTATTAATAGAAAAGAATACTATGTACAACTAACACCACATTTGAAATGTAAACTAACTTTATGTATGGAATAAAGAAGCTATATTAATATTATTATTATTATATATTATTAGAGATTATCTATAAGACGTTTTTACTAAACTATTTTCTTAAAAACGAAGTAGCTATTAGAACATAAAAAACTACAATTGGCGAGCCTCTTTGCAAACATGCACATCTGACAAAAGAGTTGTAACAGTAGCTCAGCCATTTCTTTTAATTGACTGCCTTTACAGACATTCGACAAAGAAAACACGCGTAAGATCCCTTTAGGGCAAATTCAAAGATTCGCAAAAACACACACCAAAAAGAAACAATGTCTAAACTGTTCTTTTATTCGTGTCCACGATTTAGGTATAACGTTAATACTTGCCCCGGGCATATCCATGTATCAGCAAATAACGCTGAAGTATTCCATTATATTGGATCCTTGCCTGAGGGTAGGCAGAGTCCGGCAATAAACAAGACAATATTCCGATACAGATGGATGGGTTTGTTTGTACAGGCCTAGTTTTAGTTTCAAGGTGTCTGTAGAACTGTGTTTGGTTTCGTTGTTTTACAAATAGAGTGTTAAGGCGGTTTTAGTCTATAAGAATTAAACTCCTTTTCAATAAAAAAGTAACATCTGTTAACGTTTCAAATACTAAACTGAACCAATGCTGTCTTCGATCATATTAAATTCATAACAAATTACAGTCTTAGAGATAACAATATTTGAGTTATGTTCTCTAAGAATGCTTCCTATGAAATTTTATTTATTTGTAAATAGAACAAAGTCTTAGGAATTATATAAACAACCAACATCGTGAAACTTTGCAGAATCTCAAAAAGGGAAACATAGCTTAATATAATAATTAAGATATCATTTTACGGGATTGGCACTTTTAACAAGCTCTCATCAAAAAATACATTTGACGTTTGATTGAAAATTCATTTTCTCAAACAAATATTTAATTTCATGAATTCAGAAAAAAACATAATAAAATAATATGTGCTATATTTGGCTAAGGTACGTGAAGTAATTTTCCATTGGAATTTTGTCATCTGAATTAATATAAGCTTACGCAGACTTATCGAAGGAAGACACTATCAAAAAGTATTTACCAAAGTAAAGGAGATGTTAAATGTTGTATGGAGAAAATGCCACACCTAGTACATGATACTGAAGAATATAATATGTAAAGCTAAATCTTTTCCAAAAACATGTGTGGTTATCATGTAAAAATTATTCAAAATAATAAAGTAAGATACAGCAATATTTAATGATGTCAGATAAATCTGTCAATTGCTGTCAGTCAATCAGCTGTTTTTCCAAATTGGTTATTTCATTTCAAATGTCAAAAGCGAACAGAAAAATCACATTTGACAATAACAGATTTACTTTTAATTGCACGTTTTCCGGCCTAGGACACTAGATTTTGGAGCAAGAAAAGACAGTTCGAGTTGTCAGGTTTTAAGAAGTTTATTTTTTTATTATTAAAATCACACAAAAAATACAAATCGCATTAAGTTTTTATTTGTAGCGTTAAATTAAATGTATTATATATTATTTTTGAGATCATGTACAAGATGTTGGCATAAAAGTAAAAATCATCTTTAGTGAGTCTCACCCGAAGGGGGTGGATGAATTTTTAAATGCAAAATTTACTTTGTAACAATTAAAAATAATTCATTAGGAACCCCCAAAGTTTATTTGTCTACCTCAATAGCCAATCAACTATAATAAAAACATTAATAAACTTGCAACTTGTTAGCGTTTACAACTCGACAATCAACTTCTTCAATAAACACATTGCCGTAGACAATTTTGTAATCGTTATTTCGTTTTTAAGCGGACCATAATGATTTAATTAAATATACGGCATGTAAGCATCTTCAGTATCAATTAACATTAAATAAATGAATCACCGTTACGAGCATAATGAAGATATTGAAGTAAATATTACGAAAGGTGGGGGCTTTTGTCAGTACAAGTTGCCTACGTACTTGATACGTTAGGTTTGTATTGCATAACATGTAGCGGATATAATAAAAAAGCGTTTTGTAGAATGTTTAAAGATATTACTAGGTACTTAAAACTTTTGTTTTTAATAACTCTTTTAGAACATGCACTCCACCGAAGAAAGAAAACAACGATGATTTATTTTTTAAGCCACAATGCTGCTAATACAATCTAATTAGAATTAAATGTGATATTTGGCCTATAAGAAAACTGACAAAAACTCGCCACTATTGAGCTACTAGTCACAGCGTTGCCAGAACAAGGGGCGGGGGAGGGAATTCTTTAATTTGATCATATTTTTCTTAATTAAATAATATAAAATATAGATATATAAATTTTGCACATTTTAGTTCAAAAATCATAAGTACGTGACTAAATAGCACTTACAAACGATTCTTTAAAAAGTAAATGTGTAATATGCATGCGTTCACTGGCATAAGCTTACTGGAAAAAAGAAAATAAGAAATAAATGCTCAAAATAATATTTTGTTTTTATTTCTTTATATTATAAAAGTTCTTCGGGTTTAGTAGAGCGATGATCCAGTGTCTCATCAGGTCACAGTTTCGTCTTCCCGCCAAAACCCGTAAGATTTTGTTGGGACTGCTGAGCATTTGGTTTTTTATAGTTTTTTTTTCCTCATTATGGCATGAATTTCGTTTTGTTACATTAATGAATAACGTAAGAAATAAATTGAACTTGCCGCTCCCGCTAAAGCTTATCTCTTGGTCACCAATCTTACTTTAACATTATAAAACTGGGCATGTTGCCTTAGCCCCGGGCAAATGTCTTTATTGCTGCTCTCATAATATTCTGATGTAAACATTCTTACAATTCCGTGTAAAAAATATTTTGTAATTTTTATACCATATGCAATTACGGTATTTTTCAAAATGTCGGATGGCTGCATGATCCAAGTAATGATTTATAACATTATTTTATTCATAAATATTTATAAAACGTAATGGGATCCCATTTATCGGGAAATTATTTTGAACATAAATGCTAGGTGCATTTCCCGAACGTCGTATTTTTTTGACAGTAAAAGTAAAACTTTTTAATAACATAGATAAAAATCAAGGTTAAAATAAAGTTTTTCTCTTGTTTTAACAAATTAAGTTAGTCGCGCCAATAAAGTGACACTACCGTCAACAAGTCCACAATGAACTTGAATAATTCACGATCGTATTTAAGCAGGATTACGTCAAGATGAAATTAGTTAAGAATGTCTTAATCAACATACCTCGAGGGCTTATGGTTTTCCGGGCTGTTGGCTCTCTTTGGCATTGTGTTATCTCCTGGCACGCAGCGTCTGTGTTGTACACCAGTGAAGACCACAGTAAACTGTCACGTAACAAACTTAGGAGGTGGTATCTTAGTATTTACTTTGAGAGGTTAAAGAGTGAATAAATTGTTACTAGTCAGACACGATCCGTCCTCAGCCTAACTCTTACACAAATAGGCTTTTAAACGAAGCAATAAGGAGGTTATTAGACTGCGCGATATTCAGACAGTCTTACTAAGACTTGGCGTAGTGTAATAAGAGATAGCCTGTTAGTCTGTCTGCCCCATCTCGCTCTTTCACAGGATGAGTGAGCGAGATGGGGCTTAGACTATCTTAGTAAGACTGTCTGAATATCGCGTTATCTAATAACCCCCTAACACAATAGATAGATTTGTGTTTAGAACCAAATATATCTATTGTGGCAATGATACGCCAGTTTGAACACAACTTTGAAATACATATTATTAAACGGAAGTAATTTGTGGAATTGTAATTAATTTTAGTAGATTATACACCGATGGAGTTGTGCCTTACGTTACTGTACTGGAGTCGTATTAAATTCTGACCGTAGCGAAGGATTCTAGGGTTAAACCCTGAGCAAAGCGAGAAAGATTTTGAGTATTAGTTAAAAACTATAGAATCCTGAGTCCGATCCGAGGAATTCAGTCTCGCCCAAGATCAAGACACTTACTCCCGAGGTAAATACTTTTCACTCCCAATGCGAGAAAAAAAAACAAGAAAGAGCGTCAGTGCGTGCAATGCCCCTTGGTGTCGCCATGTGCTCGTCTGAAATACGAGGTTCGTATACAGAATCAAATACCAATTACAAATTACATTACGGCCCATGGAAGGTAATGCAATCTAGTACAACATTACGGTCCATGTGAGGCAATGTGGCACTTCATTGGCTTACACGCCTTGTAATTTAAGTTTTTGAGCAGGTGGTGTGAAAAGTTATTTTGATTCTTTTTTTTTAGTTGCATTTTAATTTGTACTTCAATATTTCACCCTCTGTTCTTACAACCAGTGTTCTCCTTTTCCTAAAAGTTGTCTAAAAGAGATCGCTCACGGGGATAAGACCACCCACATTGTACTAATAATTTCTAAATTGTATATTTATTTGTATTACATTTTTGCAAAAAAAGAATATGTATCTAAATATCTATGGCGGATAAATTAAAACATAAAATAATAAAACAACTCATTAACTTAACAGAAATCTTTCAAAGTATTATTGTGTAAAAGATATTCCCCTAATTAGAAGATTATTATTTTTTTGCTCAAAACCTACTGATGCCTGTAACGAGCGTTGAACTGACTGACCTATGTAGTTGTTTGGTTTAATGACTTAACTAGTATCACAAAGTAGAAAGGTAAAGTAGCCTCAGTACACGCAGGATACAACAGAGTTTAATAATTACACCCGAAAATCTACATACACTCGATAGCACGTCAATTAAAATACATAAACCGCTTTTAATACATAGGGAATAAAAGCGGTCTCGAGGTCAAAGTGGGGTAGTCTGACGTCCTGCCGACTATACCTGAGAGCTTACTAGGTTAAACTTGTCATGCACAGATTTGAGAAAAGCGATTATAAAGGTTCTGTTCTGTTATCAAAGAATACTTATTAAAAAAAATAGTTAAGTTGTTCTTATAAAACCGTAAGTCGGAATAGTACAAAAGTCTCCATTATTCCGTACCGTTGGAAAAATCCGAACATTAATAGATTTTTTTACCCTGTTTTAGTTGATTTTTATTATTATTTGTTGTTCAAGATATATTTAGCAGATTGTGTATTTCTCTATATACATTTAAAACTCTTTATATTTTACGGTGAATGAAGCAGAGCCCGCACAGACAAACAAACAGCGGATGCTTAATATATAGGGTCCCATTTCCTTTCAGTAGGGAACCCTAAGTAGAAGTGAAATTATAAAGGTAGACTGCGGAGCAAGGCGGCTTGTGGCTTGCGGCCTACGTCATACGAGGAACTCCTACAGGAACATGCGTCTCAGCCATCCGGCTGTTATTACTTTGACTAAAAGAGAGCATCGTGAAGTAGGCCACAAGTTGCAAGCCGCATTGCCCCAACCTCTACCTTATAGTAACCATGGAGAACTGCGTGAAATAAGCCACAGGTCGCAAGTCGCAAGCCGCATTGTTCCGAAGTCTACTTAAGGAGTAACTATTATCTGAAGATCGGGCCTACTAATATATTTTTAACGTTTTCATGACTAAGTACCATTCCTAAGCCTGTAATCATTGTTTACGAGTCACAGATTACTTTCTTTGTGGAAACGTTTCGGATGACCGACGGAGATGTACAATTATTAATTTGTATAATATTATAAGCGTTGGACTTGATCGGTTTAAGCATGAAGAAGTAAAATGAAGACAGACAGTTTTCAGACAGACATACTTTTTAGTACTAATATATAATGATAATTATTACAAGTAATAAATTTACTTTGTTTTAACAATTTTATCAAAAAAAGAAATGTGAAAAATAGAAAGATATTTTATAAACTGTCATAGCGTGTTTGAACGCCTGCAATGGGCTTTATTCGAATAAATACAGTATGTGCGATTAATAATTTTTGTAAAAACTTTACTATAGGATCTTTAAATTCAATTATGCGTATATATTGTCACTAAAACTTCAATGTTATAATTATCATCTGTTGCTTACCAGTAATGGATACAAAACTGTCGCTAGTAGTGTCCGTTAAAGGTTGTGACATGTTTATTAATTAGGCTTTGCTTTTTTAAAGCATTGTAAATCCCCATATTTATTCCACCAAGCCAATATTGTATACTATTTGACGTCTTAACAACCCAACTACGCTCAAAGCAAATCTGTGGAGTTTCCATTGTCGGTGTTAGTTCGAAACCGCTGAAGAATGTCAGCGTTCGAGCGTCTTGAAGGCGAGTAATTAGTACCGAGCTCTTATTAGCTACGCCGGTAATAAATGCTCTGGGTGTTGCGTAGACCTGTGCGGTATGCAGGTGCTTAGGACTAAATATTTGGAGGATTTACTAATTAAAAGGGTAAGTAAGTAAGTGAGAAAGTTAAATTTATAACAATATATTTTTTTATTATATAATTTCACAAGTTGGTTGTAGCGCAATCCTCATAAAAACGTACAGCAGCCAGTACATCAGACATCATCATGATCATGGTGGCCTCTTAGTTATCCAGTCTTGGATGTGGGCCTCTCCCCTCTTCTTCCACTCCTGGCGGTATTGCACCCGGCGCATCCAGTCAAGGCCTAACATTTTTCCAACGTTGCGGTGGTCTGCCGTGCCCTCGAGTATCTAGCACTGTAGTATTTTAGCACATCAGACGCCTCAATGTAAAAAAGTGATTATTTAAAGTAAGCAAATCAAGCTAAACACTGAGGCATCTTACTGTCCATACAATCTTACAGCTCCCTAAACACCCATCTCTTAACAAACATTGCTACCACATTATCATCATAATCATATCAGCCTATTGCAGTCCACTGCCGGACATAGGCCTCTCCAAGACTGTGTTAAATTTTTACGGTACTCCGCTTCTCGCATCCAGCCACCACCACATTATAACATAAGTTTATAATAAATAATTGATACTAAGTCCATGTTTCTTATACAAACAAACACCTCTGTATCATTGTATAATTACTGATTGATAAAAGCCTACATTTATACCTTGAAAGAAAGAAAACAAATATTTAGCACCAAAAATACAAAACAACAACGGGGCGACTCAGTGCTTAAAACTCATATTTTGGTACCAAAAAGGCCTCCGCTCAGTGTATGTCAGTGACGGTAAAAAAGCACGTAACGACTACTGGTATCCTGAACAGTACCTAGGACCCTAGTTCTTATATAGACAAAGGTGATTATTAGGCGTCATCGATGTATTACGTCAATGTCTGATGTATAATTCTAGCAATTTAGTACCCACTCGTTAGTCCCTACGTAGCGCATTCAGTTTTAGTACAAGAAAATGAAACAAAACGCTTCACCACTCCCTAGGTGCAGACACCTTACTACAGTTACCCCGTAACTCCAGTTACGTCGCCTCATACGAGCTTAATTAATTAATATTGTATTAACAAGCGAGCTCCACTTCTTGCCGTTATTTCGTTGAATATTTACTGTGTAACGTGTTGTAATTATGAGGTTTAATAAGTGGCAGATCTTGACGGGGGCGACGAAAACCATCGGAGTGAGTGACATTAATTATTCATAATGTGTTATGAAGGGCAGGAAAAACCTTGGAGTACACTTTGATGGAGCAATTTATGATGTTTGAAGAAATGACTATGTAAGTATGCGTTCGTTTTACTTTTTATAATTAACTTTTATAAATAACTAGGTTAATAGCACAAAACGGATGTTAATACTTCAGAGATATTGCTTCCAGACATAATAAAAAATCAATTGTTATAAGACCGCGTCGGAAGACAGCTGAGTTTTTCGACTCAAGGGGTGCAAGGAAAGGTATAAACACAATCATAGGTTACTCTCTAGTTTCATTAAGACACATTAGGTGTTGCGACATTTCCATAGTTGGACAAAATAAGACATTGTTTTTACAAAATGATATAAGTAAAAAAATGCAAGCAATTTAATTCTTCTAAATGAAAAGTCCATCATCCGTAAGTCAAGAATGCGTCTGTCAAATTTTTATTTACTTTTTCGTAATAACTAGGTTAGTAGAAGCACAAAACAGAGAAAAAGTAAGAATAGGCCATCCATATCTCGTTCTGTGTATCCCGTGTATATGGCCTAAATGCGGGTTGAGAGGTTAGAACAACACGAATGAGGCCGGCAACTGTTAAAGTGGCGCGCTACTGGCAAATTCCAATAACAAAGCTGTTTTTGTATGAAATTAGTGAATTTAGACCATTAATGAGGACATCATGCTTCGAATATTAAATATTGTGTACCCAATTGTAAAGAAACTACCTAAAGGTCATCATTTTCCTCGAGATAAGAAACTTAATAAATAAAACCTATAATGTTCGTAAGTTTACTTTTTACATTTTATAACAGATCTGCGTGCCCATACTTAAAGTATTTGTCTAAAGACTGAAAGTATTTGTCTAATTTGTGATATAAAAGGATATCTTTAATCATTTGTACTAAAAATATTACTTAAAACTTTTTAGCATGACATAAAGATTAAGTTCCATATTTACACTTATTAATAGAATGATATTATATTGTTAGTACCCAGCGTGCACGTTAAGCCGTTGGTCCTACGCCTGATCTCTCTACGGTCATGTCGGACTGCCGTCTCACCGAATTATGAGAGTAAAGGAACAGAGAGTACACCTGTGTATTGCGCACACACTTGTGCACTATAATATCTCCCGCGCAGTCGGCTAATCTCTGTTGAGTTTTGCCGCTATAGTCGAAATTCGGCTAGGAGGACATTATTATTTTATTTTTATTATATTGTTATCATCATACTGTTTAAAACAAGTGCATGTTGTTTACCATGTAGGTAGCAACTTTTGTACCCTTTCTAAGTGCAATACGTGACTGCCTCGTTGGTCTAGTGGTCAGCACGCTGGGTACTAACCACGAGATCCCGGGTTTGAATCCCGGGTCGGGCCGAGAGTGTTTGCGTTTTTTCTGTCTTCAAATTACTTAGACACAGCTCCGGAGTCAGGAAGTTGGTGGTATTAACACCCCCGTGCCTTATAAAGCACGTTAAGCCGTTGGTCCTGCGCCTATCTCTCTACGGTCATGTCGGTCTGCCGTCTCACCGAATTATGAGAGTGAAGGAACAGAGAGTGCACCTGTGTATTGCGCAAACACTTGTGCACTATAATATGTCCCGCGCAGTTGGCTTATCTCTGTTGAGATAGGCCGCCGCGCCGTAGTCGAAGTTCGGCTCGGAGGACATGTTCCAAAGCTGAAAATCGACTTTTAAGTTTATTTCGGCTTTAACAGGGGTTCAGTTTTTACAGTTGTGGCGCCATCTGAGATCAGCTTTCACTTGCCAACCCCATTGTCTACTTTCAACAGAACGGAAACTGTGATTGGTACTTAGTTCACGCATAAATTTACTCCTATAAATTACTATGATTGTCCTACTGTGGCAACAAGTATTACAATTTTTTTATTAAATTTTCAAAGTAATTTGAATTTATCTTTAAAAATCCATTCACATTCCCAAAACAATAGATACAATTTTCACAAATCACAATTATAAAAAATGTTGCAGCTAATTCTGACAATCGATAAAAACGAATAGTTCCCGCGCATGACAGTTTTTACCGGCTTCCACTAGTTCGAATCCGCGACTCTTTGCCCAATCCTGCTAATTACTAACTCTAGCGACGAGGGATTTTTAATTAAAACTTACTCAATATTATACAGATCGAGTTAGCCGGTCATCTGTGTAACTTGACTGAAGTTTTAATATAACATTGAAACTCGTTTCTTTTAGGTAAGAATTATTTTTTTCAATCGATATTAAAATAGACGACCGACTTAGGGTCAGTAGTGGTTCGCTCTCCGGACTACAAAAAGAAATCATGCTACCCCTTTATTGATGAGTACGAGCATTTGTGCCTAAGTCAATGATGATACCTAAATGTATATAAGTATGTCATTCTATCCGTTATCCTAGTCTCCATAGTAAAACTCACGTTTAGTTAAGGGCTAGGTAATTGGTGTGTTTGTTAAAACAATAAAAAAAATGCATAAAGTAACAATTGCCAATACAGTCGTTCGCACTGGATATCATTCGATGATATAGGATAAATGTAATCGACTTGAGCTTAAAAAGTCCCAAGCGAGATTTTTTTAATCACTAGTATGATATATAAACTTTACGACATAATAGTTAGTTTTGCCTTAATAATAAAGAGTATAATGCTCCCAGCGATATGAGGATAGCACAGCTCGACTCGGCGTCGGCTATCCCATTTATTTCCTGGAAACGGCAAACGACCTATAAGTCTTGCTTGCCGGGATATTAACACTATCATAGGTTACTCTCTAGTTTTTTGAAGACACATTAGGCGTTGCGACATTTCCATAGCTGTTCATAATAATACATTGTTTTAATTAAATGAGAAAAGTTTAAAAAATTGTGTACAATTTAATGCTACTAATAGGATAGTATTACGAGAAAGTATTAATATCCTTATCTTTTTGTGTGAGAACAAATAAACAGCCAATACTTTTTTCAGAGACGACAATAGTTACTGTTGCTGTAATAAGTCAAAAATAATCAGTGTTTTATGATAAGCTGAGAATTTAATTAAATCGATCGATTTATATATTGTTTGTCACAGGAAATTCTGCAAATCGTCAAAGTTACGATGAAAGCAAATAAATCAGCAACACGAATTTCTAATTGTGTAGGAAGTCGTTTGTCCTCACAAATAGGAGACTTAGCACCCTATCGGGGTGTTAAATTAAATTTGCATCGAGACGGATGTAACGGCCAGCTTTATTTAGGTGTAGACCACACTGAATATGTTATGCTTACAATAGGTTATTGTGTATGTTTAAGTTGGAACAAAAGTCATGATCAATCTGAGTTTTTTTAAAAGAAGTGGACGTTACTATGTTTTTAGTTATTACAATACTTCAATCTCTGTCTCTATGTGCTGCTATACTTGCAAGTGGTTTATTTGGCACTTATGATATTATATTTAGTAACTGACTACAACACCGCCTACATTGTACCTACATCTTTCTGTGTAAATGACTGTATGATGTTTTTTTTTGTTATGCAATATTAGTTGTGCAATAAAAAGTTAGCTATCTATCTAACACCATTAAGGTGAACTATCAAATCTTGGGTAGGTACCTATTATTATATTATATTATTAAGAACATCAATTACCAGAATTGACGAATGGTGGTTGCGCTCCTGATAAGACATTTAGAACACTACCGGTCTGGTACAGGTCACAATCCAGGCAGTCTATAGTGTGCCCTGATCCTTACTCAGAGCGAATGGCCAAATAGCCAAACGTCCAATAACTCCGCGCTCAATATTAACTGCGACATAGTTTATGCACTCGCGCGCCGCCTGCTCATTATTACCAGCTCAGTTTTATAACATTCCAAATTCGAATTCAAATAATTGACCAGCGCAAAACAGATTAAATACAGAACCCTTAATTTGTAAGGGTGTGATAAACGACTGGGAATATGGAAACACGATTATGACACATTTTTCCGCAGCAAAATGTTGAATATTTTGTTTAGGCCTTCATTTTCTAACTTTTTGTTAGAATAAAATAGCAAATAGATTAATTATTTTTAAGTACATTGAAAAAAACAAACTTTACTCATTAGCTGGAAATCTGAAACGATGCGTTCATTAAAACAGAAATAACTCGATTCGCTTGTTAAAAGTTTCGTTTGATTCGGCTATTGAATGACATAAGGCTTGATTTGTTTTTATTTCACTTGTATTATGTTGTCGTCTAGTCTAGACTTGCCTTTATACAATTTTGTAATAAGCCATAAAAGAACATGGCCAAAAGTTCGTAGACCGAAAACCACAGAATCTTCAGCAACGAAATGTATAAAAATAGGTTCACTTTAGTAGCCTTAAGACTTGGTACGAAACTATGACTTTATTAGAGTGATTATAAAGGAAAAATAGAAGGGAAAAGGAAAAAAGGTAGGCTAAAAAGGTACTACAAGGACCAAATAAAGGAAAAGATAGGTGTCGTGTCATACCAAGAAGTCAAGGAAATGCCACTGAATAAAGAGAAATGGAGAAGACTCCACCGACAAGAGCGATACTCTTAAATAATAGGTAGATAACACTACGATTTGGATTCCTTTAAGAAAAGAGTGAATAGGCTGCTTCTAGACAGACATAATAATAATAATAAATAAATTGTTCCAACAAACACACCAATTACCTAGCCTCATACTAAGCGTGAGCTTGTGATATGGTGACTAGGATAACGGATAGACATACTTAAATACTTTTATAAACATCCATGACTTAGGTACGAATGCTCGTGATCATCACACAAACATTTGCCCCTTGCGGGATTCGAACCCGCAACCGCCTGGTATAGAAGTCCGTGGCGCGAACCACTACACCAAGACGGTCGTCGGTCGTGGGTCGACATGTCCCATCATCGCTTACCATCAGATGAGATTGCGGCCAAATGTCTGCCTATTAAATTAAAAAAAAAAGATAGAGTTACCCTTTTTTTTTACTGTCTCACAAACCACATAGTATAAGAAATGTACTACACTTACATTGACTTTTATTTTCTCCACTATAACTATGATACCCTATATTACATATTTTAATATGCACGACGGTCAATAACGTCCAGTAATCGTGGCCTTTGTTTGTACGTATGGTGAAGGGAAGTCACCCTGTATCTTTGAAAAATTTTGCATTTATATTATATAATTTTGATATACTTACTTAATATGCCTATTATAACGGCACATGATATGTCATTTCTTTCTTTAACGGTGCACTTAAATGTATTAACTCCTCTACTTTTAAAGCTGTAATCTTAACGGAATCGAAGAGGGGAGTTGCGGCGAATTCCTGCAAAACATTGTGTTAGCACAAATCTCCGGATAAAGTAGGATAGGCTCGGGCTTTGGTCCTTTGATATGTTATTTAGTTCAATTTGCGTTCTCCAACCCAAAGGATCGCTTGCACTCCCGTTTGAAGATTTATTTTACGGTGTAAATCGGGCACACATAGGTTAAACATCAAAGAAACATTGTAGAGTGCAGTATGAAACTTTTGGAAAATAGTGAAAAATCATTTCTAACTTGTTATAGCAAAATAAAGTTGGATAAAGTGTTAGCTGGGTATATAAAAGTACATACATTTTCATTTTTGATAAACAACAAATGTGTACCTAAAATAAATAAAAAAATTGAGTTAATAACTTATACAGTTTCTCTAAAAAATCAAACTACTTGTGTTTTTTTAATTCATTTTAATAAATAAAATGACTATCGCTGTGTGGTTATCATCACTGAAAACAAAGTTATGGTTAAAATAACGCCTTGTTAAAACACCGTAATTGCCTTATCCATTTCCAGCTGATACGGAATATTCATAATTAACGCAAACTTAAAACTTTATTTATAAAAAAACAAAACAAACATCCACATCAAACTATTAAATTAAATAGAATTGGCTATATACGAAAATTGTAACATATTTCCGATCCAGATCTAAAAATTCTTTGGAATAAAACAACAATAGGTCGAGTCTCCGTTGTGTGGCAAATAAGGTGATCCAGTGGGCTTAGGTGAAAATTTTCAATAATCGAAGACGGGATCCTTCAGTGAACCATTCACGTTTGTTTCCGACCTATGGACCTTTTTTAAGATAATGTCCGAATTTTTGACTCTATAGTAGATGGGTTCATTCGCATTGACATATTGGCATGAGGGAGAGGAACGGCTGAAGTTGGAAATACGGATTTCGTCGCCTTTGAGGTCTGGGACGAGATATCCGCTGGTTTAATAAAACCATAGGTTTTTATTTATTTATTTGAAATGGGATTGCTCTTGACTCTAGACTAAGCCAGACGTGGTGTTAACAGAGTCGACGGACGAGCAAGCTTATCCAGAAGGTTCTGGCACAACTACTCACCGACGGAAAACAGAAAGCTGCTTGGTGTCGAGCTCTGGTGGGAGGGTGGTAGCTACCAGGTGGCACCTAACGGAGCCTATCATCGCTGATAAGATAGTTCAGCTGCCATTACAAACTGGTTGTTGTAATGTCGTTGCCCGGGGTGGACCACTAGAGGGTTGATCCTTCACCACCCCACTTAGGTACAGTGGATTGAAAAAAAAACTCACATAAATAATGAAGAAGTGCAAACAATTCTGTAACCTTATCATCGTGTTACAATACCTACAAATAAAACAAAATAAAGTTATTTGATTAATTTATCATTTTACGTGGTAATTAAGTACAAGCCATGTGTGCTGTGTAATAGACAGACATCAATATGCAAGCAATATCTTAAAAGAAAATTCGATTGTTATTTACAAGTAAAATAATTTTGTTTTCATTGTGTGCTAAGTATTCTCTTATAAATGTAAATAATTATTATTTTAGCTCAGACGTTCTGAAGGACAACATCTGTTTGATCTAGCTACAAAATAGATTAAATATAACACAAATCGTTATTTGATGATAAGTCTAAAGTAGATTATGATAAAAAGGACTGTCTAGCATCTGTTAAACTAAACTAATTCTTTATATTTCAATCTAGAAATTTAATATTGTTTTCTTATGTAAAATGATTTGTGTATTACCTAATGGTTTAAGAGCGTCGGTGGCGTAGTTAGTACCAAGCGGGTTGCCTCTCATGCGGGAGGTACCGGGTTCGATTCCACGTGCCGCCAAGTACCAATGACTTCTTCTGACTTACGTACATTAGTCGTTTTAATAATCAATACTCTTACGGTGTTTTGTAGGGAAACATCGTGAGGAAACTTGCACATTCAGGCAGCTGAATGTGTAACTATGATCCAAACTGGCCAGGTTCCTCTGTTAGCAGGGTCACAGAGGCCAGATGGCAGTCGCATCACTCTAATTAGGTACCTAATCTGCCATATCCTGGGTCATGGTTTAAGGCAAGCCCTGGACCCTTGGGTACAACTGCACAACCCGCAAGGCATCTATTTCACTAGGCGATATTCAGCTAATATTCAGCGTAGGGTAATAAGAGGTAGCCAGTACTCTGTCTGTAAGTCTGTGTGTCCCATCTCGCTCTTTCATCCTGTCAAGTAAGTGACACACTAAGACTGTCTTGTTATTATTTTCCCGCCTCTTCACTAGCTCAAATTTCAGGTTTCTTCTTATATAAAGTTTTATTTTGTGTAACACTCCTTCTAAATTTGCAAAAAGGTAAGGTACTCCTTCTAAATTTTCAAGTTCCCTTCTAATTCTGTACCAGAAATAATTATAATCGATTAAGCACTTGAGGGAGGGGGAAAGAATAAATTAAAGTTTCGCTTTTCCTTATATTATATAATCTTTGATAATATTAGTAGAAAAGAAAATTTAGTTTTTTAAATATTACAATTTTGTAGAAATAATACAAACTATAAATATTCTTATAATTTAAGCAATTTCTTTGCAAGCTTTTTTTGCAGACAAAACTTGAACCCACGACCCTTCGCTATCCGGGCGATAAACTAACTCAAAGAATGTAAATTTTGCACGTAATCCACTAAAGTAAAAAATAATACCTTAACGTGAATATACAAGTCACGTTTTTCATACACTGCAGCCCCATGAAATATAAAACAAAACAATAACACCATGGAATCTCAACCGAAACTGCACTGGTCATTTGCCACACGTCCATAATACATGACTAACTGCTCCTATAGTGACGCGACATTATACCACAAAACTTATCGATATGCTATCTATAGGTTTAAGTGACATGATTTTTGACAATGCTGTGGCAACCTTTATTCGAACATATTAAGTTCAACGCATTGACACAATTTCACCCTATAAGTTTACTTTGACGTGCTGTCTGTACATGCAACAACAATGCTGTAAACTGGGACTATTTAGATAGTATTCTAATATAATAACGATCGTCTTGCAGTAGTAAGTTGCGCTCCAGACTGCAAAACCAAAGGTTGCGGGTTTAAAGACCGCAAAGGGCAAATATTTGTGTAATGAACACGAGAATTTGTACCTAAGTCATGGATGTTTATAAACGTATATACCTATAAGTAAGCGTGAGCTATTTTGGGGCTAGATAATTGGTGTGTTTATTAAAAAAATGATATTATTTACATATATTTTTTATTGTATGGATTATATTGCTTTTCTCGCTGATTCTTAACTCGATTTATCGATAACCTCATAATCGTTACCGTCGCACCACTAACTCCAACCGGAGATAGTTTGCGGGTGACTAGTGTAAACAAATTGCTTCAGCTGTGAATAATTCATCAAAGAAACTGGGAGCTGACAAATGAAATCTAATGAATACGATATGAGAATCTCGCAGATTCGCATAGTATTTTGCTTACGTGGGAAAAATGGAACTTGTTTTTCTTGGGGCATTTCTCTTAGATGGTAATAGAGTAGGTGGTATTTTTATTGGGTAAAAAAAAAAAAATAAAGAAATCAGTTGTACATAACAAACAATTTATAATTGAAATTTACTGTTTAAGAATAAATGTAAAGCACGAGTAAGTGCAAAGATACGGTTGCCATTATTTATCACTGAGAATTATTGGAGGTTAAGATTAATATTACTAATTAATTATATAAGACGTAGCTACTTAACCGCGGCTTCGTAAGTTATACCTATTTGTAACTAACCAAATCAGTGATATCGAGCGAAATTTGTAATCTATGTTAGAGACGGACTTCCTAAAAATCAAGTCACATGTTTGTTGTACCTATTAACAATAGTTTTGAATGCTACCCCCTTAATGAAATATTTAATATGTCATTAAAAGAGAACTGGAGTCTCTTTTGACCACAGACGCTGTGAAGTAATTGAACACTTTAACGTTAGGGTTTAAATAAAATGTAAATAAATCGCAAAGCAATTCGTAAAATTGTATTTAATGAGTTCGACTATTCGTGTAAACGAAGAAACAAACATACTTGATATATTCTTATAATTTAGTATATGAAAATGTAGCTATTTGTAGTTTTCCTATTAAAATCATAAATTAATTGTGTAACCAAAGCTAATCAAGTGTAAACCTGACGAGGTAATCAAAATTGCATC
The DNA here is from genome assembly GCA_949316185.1 of Pyrausta nigrata. Classification (NCBI taxonomy): domain Eukaryota; kingdom Metazoa; phylum Arthropoda; class Insecta; order Lepidoptera; family Crambidae; genus Pyrausta; species Pyrausta nigrata. The sequence continues at coordinate 11,921,431 of OX438947.1, read as the reverse complement.
AACGAGGCCCAAAACACCATGTGACGAAATTCGCGCTCGCGAATAGAGTGCAAAGTAATGCCATAGACTACGAATATTTAGAAATGGCAGCCATTTTTTATTAATATAATATAAAAATGTTAGGAAAAATATGCACTTTACCGGGGTAATACAGGGGGGTGGATACAGATCTTTGCAAGCTCTAAGCGCAAGATTTGCACGTTATCAAAGCGGGAAATAAAATTTAGTATCGGAAGCCAAGACACACTTTGGGCCCTAAAACCATAATAATAGGTATCTACCTAAGTAAGAAATGATGTGCTGAAACTGACTCCTTATTGCCAGGATTTGTTAAATTTTACACTATTTTCTTACTCCATAAAAGTTGTTTTACAATCTAGTTATTTACAAAGTATTATTATTTAGTAATCTGCTGGCTACTCAAGTAATAAGGTACTACTGCAAAATTACACAGGGCTTCGTTTATTCTTAATTCGATTAAAAAGCTAATATATCACTGTTTTTGTAAAAGCAATTATCAAGAAGTACCTACTAACGCATTTCAATAAAAAGTAATTTGCTATTACTAAAATCGTACGGCCTGAAATCTAAACAAAGCAAATACCATTTGTTGCGTATCATTAAAATTTAAACCACCGCATAAAATAATTGCGTCTAGACTTGGCAATTTTGCCGGTTCGATGACTTTATCACGTCTATGTATCGCGTCATAATGAACGTTGTAAGGCGGTGTCTTATGAATACTGACTACCCACGGAAACACCCTGATGGCTTAACTTGTCAACGTGATACAAATGAAGAAGCTCAGTGATCATCTAGCGTTAATGTTTAATTATTGCATTCGCTAGACGGGGTTCACGTATATTTTGGATTACGTGTGAACCATCACATACTTTCTTAGTGTGTTTTTGGTTCTCAAATAGAAAACCTAGCTGGATAAATACAACCTACACATATTTAAGTATAGCTGGGCTGATAATGTTATCAGTCATAGTGCACTTCTTCATTTTGAACAAGTTTTTTTGTTGAGGGTCAATACCTAATTTAAAACCGATTTTGAGCAAAAGTAAAAGATGTGAACTGTGTTACGTCTTATGTGTATCGTAGATAGAGACATGTTATGCACGATTAAAAGAGTAGAATGTAGTATTATTTTTAATCATCGGGTTATAATGATTGAAAAACATTTTAGCATTCATTAAGATTGTTGCCGATGCCGATAAACTATTGTATGATAAGAATAATAATGTCCTCCTAGCAGATTTTTGACTACAGCCGCCAATCTCAACCCAGATTTAATCGACTACGCGGGAGATATTATAGTGCACAAGTGTGTGCGCTATACACAGGTGTACTCTCTGTTCCTTCACTCTCATAATTCGGTGAGACGGCATACGATAACTTACTGTGTTCAAAACATCCCTACGTGTATTCGTCACATATTGCGATCTTAATCCAAACTTGATCGTGCGATGACGCTCTCTAGGTAACCGTAATGAATTCACATCCAAATTAATAGTGGAATACCTCCTTGCTAGATTAACGTTTAATCTCGCCGATACGTCGTATATTAGGGGTATATTCAATATTATTCGTGCCAAGTATAGGGACATCTGTTGAGGGTTTACAGCCTTAGATGTTTGAACTGTAATTAGGATCAGTTCACGATAAAACAGTTTATGCTTATGGATGGAAATTACTAATATAGGTAAGTGTTGACACAATTTTTAACCTTACCTGATTGATTAGTAAGTGCACAGTGATAAAGTCTTGTTTTCTTTTACTTTAATTAGATAAACATAGTAGTATGGCTCATTTAACTAGGTATGTTAATACTCAGTATTTGTAGAATCTTATTATTTATACTAGTGGTTCCCCGCGACTTCGCCCGCAAGAGTTGGATTTTCCATATAAACTTTCATACCCCATTTCACCCCCTTAATGTTTTTATATCGCGACAAAATGTAGCCTATGTCCTTTCCAAGGTCTCGAACTGTCTTCATACCAAATTTCATCTCAATCGGTTCAGTAGTTTAAGCGTCAAGAGGTAACAGACAGACTGACACACTTTCGCATTTATAATATTAGTATGGATTATCTCTAACATGGGGTGTACATTTTGAAATAAATAATAAATGTATAGTAGTAAAATCTATACTTACAGCAGCTGCTTCTCACTATCATATCGCCTAGAATTGAATCACCAACACTCTTTAATTAAACACCCATTTGCATGTGTCCCAATCAATGCAATTTCCATTATTAATGAGCCCATGTAATTCGACGTTATTTCTTCCTCCCTTCTTATTAGGGGCTCTAACTGCCAAAGCAGGGGAACACGGCTTAACATATTAGCCTTGTTTAATTTATAGGTACTGGTATGCTAATTTTGTTAGACCTTTTTCACCCCTATTATTTTAAAGTTACGCCTCCTCTTACGAGAAGATAGGAATGCTAGGGAGCGACGGTAGTGCTCACCAAAGATTCGATTTTTTCTTTATTGTTATCAGAAATATATCTATAAAATGCCATCCTAAGGCTCCGTGCAGATGAGCCACCGATCGCCGCCACCGGTGGCTAGCGACATGCTGTTTTCATTTGTACTGGAGACTACTTGCAACTCACTGTTCGCGATACGCCACAGGAGGCAGCCACTCACCATTTTGACAAAACACTGTCAAAGGATCTATCACATTAGTGTTGATACACAATTGTAGCGGCCACCGACCACCTTCATTTGCGTGGGACAAAAGGGCGTGGCGCGCGACAGACATGTAATGACTATACTGATTTTTCTAGGCATAACAAATCGAAATTAAAAATGATTAGTATTAAAAAAGTAACATACACCATTATTTTAAAGTAACATTTTCCATATTATCCAGAATCATTACATTGGCGAATCTTTTGTGAATAAGATACGACGTTTGATCCTCGGGTACAAAGGAATTTCCATAGCAATATGTAACAACGGAAAACCTGCGCTCTTGAGTGACTACAAAAAGAACCTTTGCTGATGCTTGCGAATACACGCGAGTAGAGATGTCCGTTAGTTTGGATTTCTATCGATAAGTAATTATTGACGATATCGATGTAACCGACACGCTCTTAGTAGAAATGTGCGGTTCAACTGTTCTTGCTAGAATTTTTGTTTCTTGGCTAATACGTAACTAGAATTTCGACTGTCACAGGGAATAGTCGGTCGTTCCTATTTCCTTTTATTTCAAATTATCTTTAATCTACTCTATATGTAGTATAATGTTATTTATTTTATTGATATTGTTTTAGGCAAATTATTATTATTCATTCTTACACTTACTATGACTGTTTGTAGGTATACATACCCAAAGATCGTTTCGTAAATGAGATTAAATAAATAATAAATGTTTCAACAAACATACCAATTACCTAGCCCCAAACTATGCGTGAGCTTGTGCTATGGTGAATAGACATACTTATATACATATATAAACATCCATGACTTAGGTACAAATGCTCGTGCTCATCACACAAACATTTGCCCCTTGCGGGATTCGAACCCGCAACCGCCTGGTTTAGAAGTCCGTGGCGTGAACCACTAAACCAAGACGGTCGTCAGATTGCACCTTTGGTTTTTAGGTACAAACATTTCGAGAAACGTATCAATATTATCGATGGCTATTCCCATCACTATAGGAGCGTACCTAATACAAACTTGAATAAATGTGTTTCGTTATTAATATGTAGATGGTACGTAATCAACAATAAGATATTATTTACGAGTTGATATTGTGCGTACTCACAATATCCATGTGAGATCAAAGAAAGGGTAGTAGGTAGATGTACTCGTAAAGAGTTTTAGTATTATGCAGGGTCTTATCCACTATTAACGAGCTGAGTAACTTCATAATACCAGATATGAGTAAGCAGAAGCAATTAGTTTTCGTGGTAGAGTTTTTTTATTTTTTTTATCATTCGGACCATCTGAGGGATTCTCTAAAATTAAATCAAGAATTCGAAAGTCACTTCGAAATCCACCTTCCCTTCGAAATATCATCGTGATTTTGTAAAGTGTCAAGTAGCCATGGATATTTTTTTTTTATATTTACAATTAGTTAGATGTAATAAATAACAGAATTTGAACCAAAACACTAAAATCAATGTCGTAGGTACTAGCTTCACCACATGAAAGTCAAGAACGCCTGGACCGCTTTTCATTATCGTTGTTTTCTTTATCCTGCTAATAGCAAAATACATTTTTGGTATCGGAAGAAATCTCTATTAAGGGTTGAAACTAAGGATAAAATCTTGCGTCAACAAAGTCGCGGGGATTTCGCTCATAGTTCTGTTTGCCTGTAAAATCGAGAATGCCATTGATTATTCTATTCGTGGAACAAAATTGGCATTAAATTCTATAAATTCGAACCCAGTTCGCAATAATTAATCCGCAATTACTCGTATACTGCAACATAGCTTTTAATTACTGAACTGATTTCGGTTCGGGCATAATTTTATTTGGTCCACCCCATTGTATCAATTTGTTCGAAGGGAAATTTTGTAAACAATTGGTGAAAATTAGGCCCTGACTTAACATTGCCCATTTCAATAGGTGTTGTTAAGGTATTCAGCTCGTTGAATACGAGTATGGTTTGCAATGATTCGTCACGTGAAATATTTTTCACGTAATGTTTAAATATTAATGTATAATAACGTAACGAACCAACGAACCGAACAAGTGACTGACGAATTTTGAAAATATTCTTATTTAAAGTGTTAAATAAGTCATTGCATATTAAGTTGAAGGAGAAATATTTAAGGTTTCGCTACAAAGCCAATGGCAACATTTTTCTTCTATAGAAAAGAATAATAAAGGGCTTTTAGTTACATTACCGAATAAATACTTGTACTGGTTACGTACTCAGACATAACATAAACAAGCAATCGCAATTTTTTTTCCAACAAAAAGCAATCCAAGGGTGATAAGTTTTTTTTCCAAAACAACTGTACAACAAAAGCCGGGTTACCTACCTAAAGCCTACCGTGAATTTGCGAATAAAAACTCTAGAGGCATTTTAATTTTCAATAGCCCGAAGGCGCCGCAAACAACAGTCGTCGCGATACTGTGTTTTATACCTTTCAAAACTTTTGTCATAGTCCAAGTTATCGGCGAAATATAATTTCTTGATTATGTTTTTTTTTTATTTTACATGGATCATTTATAAGACGGGATTCGGCTATTCGGTCTTGCTTTCCTATCCCAGAGCGTGTCCTCCGTAAACTGTGTGCTACTCAGGGTGCCGGGTTTGATTTTGGCTGAGTCAGCACCCGTATCATCACCATTCTGCTATGAGGATTTTATAAATTAAGAAATAAATGTCATAAAAAATAAGTTTGGGAATGTTTCTATTGAAACCGGACACGGCAATTATAATAAAAAAAATGTTTACTACAATTAGCGCAATGAGTGTCTGCATCAAATAAGATTTAATAGATTTGTAGTAACCAGCCCGTTGTACTAACAAAATTATCGTAACATTAAGTTTTAAGTATGAAAGACTTGTCGTACAGAATAAAATACTAGTTTATTTTATTACATCAGTAACATTTACAGCATTTTCCGCCTGCTTTATTGGTTTGAAACACAAATTCCGAATCAAAACTCAACGTTACATTATTTCGTTATCCGAAACTCTGACTTTATTTTAACCTTTTTTAGGCTTTCTTCTTTTATGTGCTTAGCCACCCTGCACCTGTTAGCTTCAGGGCACTGCCCTTTTATATTTCGTTAAGTAAGAGGTAAGTAGGTACGCGTGAATCAAAGCGTCAGATTTACGGTTACATCAGATCAAAGAAGATGTATTTTAAAGAAAAGAATAACGCAATAAACTCGAAAACATTTTTGCCAATTTAGTTCTGAATATTCATTTGGGGCGAGTTATCATTTTTCCTCAGTATTACCTTTCGTTTACTTGGAAGAGTCTTTTTTGGGATTTTGTTATTTTAGGTCTTGAGGTTTGGAAGGTGGTAAAGCACGTTAAATAAAAAATGATATACCGATCTCCTATGTAGACACAGATAACAGCATAAGAAGAATAACATTGCAGCATCTTATAAAGTTATAACACTATAGTGTAATAGGTGAAATTTTGCTACAAAAATGTAAAGTCTGATGTTCGACGACTGTGCCTACTCATATGTTATGAAAAAATTGTTTTGTTTTATTTTCTGTGCCTTTCTTGACCCTTTGCGTTTTGATTAGCCTAAATAAACAGTACGTGGCAATAATTTCATGTTTTGTTTTTGTTAACGGAAGGGATACACCACCATGCATGTTAATGCTAGCAAATATGGGTATGGCTTCAATTGGGATAATATTCATCGTTTATAAAACAAAATACATGTCGTTATCAAGCAAGTTATAATAAATATATGTTTACCTATACCCATTTTTATTTATTTACGGAATGTACCATATTCAAACGCAGCAGTATCTTATGCAGTTACAATAGAGATAATTTTGCAACAGTCATTTATGTAGTTACAACTAGCGGTTGCCCGCGACTTTGTCCGCGCAGATGTCAGAATTCCCATACAAACTTCCACCCCCCTTTTCACCCCCTAAAGGTTGAAAATCGTTCTGAACCTCATAAGAAACATATATGTATGTGCCAAATTTGGAGTCTCTAGACCCAGCGGTTTGGGCTGTGCGTTTATATTTCAGTCTCATTAAGTCAGTTTTCTACATGCTGACCTCCAAACTTCAATTTGAAGATGGCACCCCATGATGATGATATTTAGATAGAGACTGGATCAATCTATGTAGTTTGTAATAATACTAATGACATGACATGACCTATCCTCAGTCGGATCCTCACTTACTTACCATACCATCAGGTCAGATTGCAGTCAATGTTTGTCCGATAATTAAAAAAAAACAATTTATTAGATTTTTTTAACTTACATAAATATGTGAGTTAAAAAAATCTAATGTAAGTTAAAAAAATCGAATAAATTGTCCCGTATATAAATGAATTCGATTGCTTTTTGTATTCATTTTTATTTTTTTTACCAAAAAAACATTACATTAACGTAGCTTTCTAACAAACATTTTTCTTTTTAATAAAACATTTATTAATTTCTATACAAATGCCTCATTAAAATTATATTCAGACCTCGTAACAGAACACAGACGCGTGCCTTCTTTTCTAATTTATGATTTATGAACCATTACACTAAAAGCTTTGGGCGTAACGCCTTGAGAATAAAAAAATAATTCACCAGGGATTGGACACTGAAAGAATCCTACTCGGTTGAAATGCAGTTTTGAAGCATAAATATGCTAGCGAGATGAGTTTGTAATAGCACTTTGAAATCATTTTTTCGAACACCTAAACGAATGAATCTTGGACTCTATTCCGGTACTTTATCTAAATCACGTCTCCATATGTTTGACGGTCTGTGTCTATCAAAACCAACGAGAGTTGAAAAGGAATTAGAATTTTTCACATTTTTGACATTTGATATTGTAACTTGACTGGTGTTTTGAGGTACAGAAATTAGGGGTTTTAGTCTTTAATAAATTCAGTATTTTGTTAACTGAAGGCAGGTAACTTTTTAGGGTTCCGTTTCAGGATTTTTAGGGTTCCGTACCTCAAAAGGAACCCTTATAGGATCACTTTGTTGCCCGTCTGTCCGTCTGTCCGTCTGTCTGTCAAGACCCTTTTACTCAGGAACGCGTGGAGGTATAAAGTTAAAATTAACATCCAATTCTTATGTCTATGGTCCCTTAATGCTGTGAAAAAATCATGCTTTTAAGTTAACACTGAAAAAAGATACGGCCAATTTTCTCCAATTTTCTATCATTTTTCCCCATTTCTCAGGGGAACCAAAACTTATAGGGTACTTTCCATGGACCTAGAACCATGAAATTTGGCAAAAAGGAAGGTCTTACAGCATAAGTAAAGGAAAAAGTCGAAAACGAAAATCGTTAATTGTTGTTAAATCAAATACAAAAAGAGCTTTTTCGATCGTCATCGTGAGGATAAAATGCTGGTCCAAAAAAAATAAGTAGATGGAGCGCTAGTGCTTAGCTTATTATACTGTTCTATAATTATGTTTAGGTAGATTAAAAAATGAACCACGAAACATCTTAATTCCTATTAAATATTGATATGGTTTTACAGAAACATTTTATCATTTACCAATAATTTTATAAAATTCTCGTGCAACTGGGCGCACAGTGTATGCAAATAAACAAATATTAATATAAGTTAGTTCTGACATGCGTCACTAGATGGCGTCATTTGTCATTGTTGATTTTTAATTTCGCGCTAAAATAAGTTTTTTCTTGGAGTACGTACTTCTTATTACTTTTCGTTAGATAACCATAAGCACGCTTAGCCCAGTGGTTAACATCTTGAGTATGATCGTAAGAATCTGGGATCGATCCCAGGCATATAATACTGATGTTTTCGAAATGTACGCTTTTTTTTCGAGGTATATTTAAACACACAGCAAAGACATAAAGCATGTATCAAATTTCAATTATACTATTTTTACTTGAAATAAATTATTGCACTGCAAATATAAATATTGATTAACAAAACTAGTACTATCTATACCTACTATTATTATAAAGACGATAGATTTGTTTGTTTGTTTATTTGCATCGAATAGGCTCCGAAACTACTGGACCGAATCAAATGAAATTTGGCACACAGATAGTTTGAGACACTGGGAAGGACGTTTGGCTACTTTTTGTCGCGATATAAAATCATCAAGGGGGTGAAATGGGGGATAAAATTTGTATGGAAAATCCGACTTTAGGCGCGGGCGAAGTCGCGGGGAACTGCTAGTAAACAGTAAATTTGAAAATGTGCATATTTTTTTTCTCAAAAAAAGCTGCTAAAAAGTTGTTTAATCAATGTACCTACAGAAATAAATAAATACACCTAGTACGCAAATGTAAATAAATAAATAAAATAAATAAATAAATTTGATTTCCACATCGAATACCTATATTAATTGCACGTCAAATTTATCCGAAATTGGCCTTAGTTTTAGTCAGCGGATTGCATTTTCTTTGCAATTTTAGTCTGTGTGTGTAGGATTTAAAATCTGTTACACTAATTTTGATGCTCATACCAATTCTTGTTTAAAAAAGAAAAAAAGCTATAAACTTGAATAAATACAAAAAAAGTTCAGAACGCACGTCTTCTAAAATTCAGTATTCTTAGTAACGTCTTTCGCACTGCGCCAAGACATTCATAAATACTGTGATGAAATTAGCACACTTAATGTGCGTTAAACAATTGCGAAAGAAAAACGCATTGTACTTCTTTTTGTTGTTTTACGCTATCTATTGTACGTTTCTCATGTACCCATAGCTCTTGAGCTATGGTTCAATTTGTGTTCGATATGCATTGCGCGAAGCGCAGTAGTTAGTTTTTATAACAGTTATCCGAGAGAAGGCGCCAATTGTATGTAACCACAGAATACTAGTACTTCGTACAGAAGTATGACTTAGCAATTGTATTCACAGAAATGTCTACTCAATGTCGTCAACAATATGGCGTAATTTAGTTCGCCTCAGAGTCAAGCACATTTTCGTGTAGACACCTACAAAAATCCATTGCAAGATAATTTCATACTTATTGCTCTGGAATATGATTCATAATACACTAAACCTATTCAGTGACGTAATATCACGCGACGCGATAGGGTTGACTGCTACGAGAAGCTTCTAATGCCATCTAGCGCCTCTTTCTAGTACTTTATTCATTCTCGTCCAGCCACCAACGTAGCCGCGCGGCCGCCGGTGATAAAACGCGCGAGCGTGTCACTGACACGCAACTTGTTTTAGCCCTTAAGTAGGGGCGCCGCGCGTAGGTACGTTTTTGCTACTTACGCGGGGAGATACACAGGCCTGATGTAACAACAATAGTTATTTAATGGCAAAGTTAAAGCCTCTTCTAGAGATTAATAATTATCTTTGTAATAAGTGTTATTGTCACCTACATACCTACTTCGTAATTCATTAATTAGGGCATGGTTATCCATTAAAAATAATTTAGACGACTTTGCTGATAATTTCATACTATAAACGGAGCGCAACATCCGCGCGGTATAGCTGCGCGACATTCGCATGCGCTCTCTGCATTCATTCAAGGCGCTGAGCTATTGTTGTTTATTTATAGGACAATAATAACCGCTGTCGAAGCTTTTTAAAAAGAAATTTTATTTTTTTTTACTCCCTGGTGAAGTATTTTTGTTGAACATTTCGCAGGAAATCATACCTAGGGTATTTCCCGTAGACCGAGAACTATGAGATTTGGCAAGAAAGAAGGTATTTACAACAGAATTCAAGAATAAATGGAACACTGCAAATTTTCGGTTAAATTGTGAAAAAAAAATCCTGTGTGACTACCGCTTACTCAGTTTTTATGCAACATAAAGTTTCAGTTTAATTTTAAAGCTAAAGAACGCCTTTGCGCGATTATTACAAAAATATATTATTTACATCGTAATACAGAAATTTCAGTTGAACTGATAATTCTATTTACAATAATCAGCCTGACTACTTAGAAATGCATTAACTTTACAAAGGATTAAGTCAATTTACTCAGTAACTCTGTTGAAATTAAATAACTTACGTTTCGTTTGAACGAGTTTATTTGACAACTCAGAACAAACAATCCGATCTATGAATATTAATATAGTATAAAGCAACCTCTTGTAACTTTGTTAAGTTGCCATACGCCCTTTTAGGCCCCTTGTTTACTGTTACTTTTGCATTATTACAGCTATGTAACTTTTTAAACTTCCTTGTTGCATTGTTTATCAATATTGTTATAATAATACGGCAATTCATGCAACGAACGTATAAACATTTTGCTTTTTATCGTGACGTTTTGGTCCAATTGCATGGACCGTATCGTCACGGTCAGATACGGTCATAGACAGATGGACATGTTTGCATAAATTTCTGTATTACATATGGATACCTTAATAGTGACAGAAATACATCAATGATTTTAATTTGCAAAAGCAATAGCTAAGTAAGGCATTAATAGGTTTTTAACTGTACCAGATAGCTTTAAAAAATTTTAACACTCAAAATGCATTTTTTTCATATGTTAACTTCAGGAACAACAATCAGGAAAGCAGTAACAGATTTTTAAATAATTGAAAAAATGATGTCAATTTTGTAGCTGTCAAAGCTTTGGTTGCACGACACGCAAATGCAAATCACCATAGCGTACAAGTAACGTCTAGCCGTAGTGATATTTATATATACTTTTTTACACATTCAAAATGCACAAATAGCACAGTTAACGCCAAAAGCATTCTTTACCAGTCAACTTAGGTCTGAAACAGAGAAGATAAAGGTGGTGCAAGAGAAGAGATATACTTAGTACGATACAAAGAGTAAGCTTATGAAGCAAAACGTTCATAGTGATTGCATGTGTATCGCTCTCATATACTCATTCGCGTCTCATTGATGCTGATTGGCGTTTGCATCGCGGATGTATCAAGGCTAACTACTGTATCGCTACAGCTTTGCGACTGTATCGCAAAAAATCGCAGTGTGTAAGGAGACTTAGGCTCGCCATTTATTATGGCAACTGAATAATAGAGTGGAAAATTAAAGTTTACCTACGGAGCATTCTGTCGTTTCGCGACCGTTTATCATTATAATTAATTTGACTCGATGTTACGCTAAACGTTCCTTATACAGTTCGTTTCTTAATTAAGCAATCTGTTTACAATGAAACCATTAATTGGTATTCCATTGCTTAAAGTCGCAGCTGAATTTTAACCTTCCTCGGATTGAAATTTCACAAAAGCTAATTTGGATGGCAACCCCAATTTTTAGGTTACACAAACTGAAAGTGACTGAAATGTATATAAACCATTTGGTAGCTAGGTTAACTAATTAGACACAAAATAGTTATAGGAAACATAACCGAGGTTTGTTTTTAATGTGTAAACCTTCTTTTTGTACACCCTTTGAGAAGTACTTGTCCTATCTAAGTTAATTTAAGTATTGTACAACATCGAAATATTGCTCTGATCCCACACTGGAAAAAAATTATTGTAACAGTAAACAAAATTTGGCTACTAGTAGGCCGTGATCTATCACGGCCTACTAGTAGCCAAATTTTGGTCATAAGTCAGTCACTAAATGACTTGCGAACTTCTAGATAACCAGAAGGTTGTTTATATTTAACAAAAATTGACTTCCCTACAGCGAAACCTTTAACGAACAAAACTAGTTTGGTTGATCCTTTTTTTCAGTACAAAGTAAGTTTCTATAGCATTTTATGAAAATCAAAACCAACGGTAGTAACAACACTCAGGGCCGAGACAATATAGGAACTTTTGTTTTCTATTTTGACCTGACCGAGAATCAAACCTCTTTGATTCAAACATTTGTACCTAAGTCATGGATGTTTATAAATGTATATAAGTATGTCTATCCGTTATCCTAGCCACCATAGCACAAGCTCACGCTTAGTTTGGGGCTAGGTAATTTGTGTGTTTGTTTATATAAAAAAAACGAAAAAGACGCAATTATTAAGAAAGCATTTTCTATTATATGAGGTACACATAGCCCAGCAACGACAAAATCAAAGATCTTCTCAACTAACTATTATACGAAAGTATTTTCAAATAACAACTGATCAATAAAAATACATACCAATTTTAGGAAAAGTGTACATCGAAACGAAATCCTAAAAACTCCTCAAAAAGCTCAAGTTCCCAAGGCTAGTCCAAGTATTGCCATGAGTGCGGTTGCATGCTCAGTGCCCATTTATAAGCCGCCGCGAGCGCCCTTAATAGGCCGTTGACAGCCAAATGTCACCGGCCGTTTATACCACCACTATATTTTCACCTGAGTTTATTATTTACGCCCCAGAAGCTCTGTGGTTGATGGCGTGTCAATAAGCTGGTTTATGTAGGTGTAAAGGATTCTTTAGAATACGTCGCTGCGCAAGAACATAATGATGTACCTACTATTTTAATATCATGTACTTACTGGAATGGTCTTCCATCCAATCATGACCGCGCCGTGGGTTGCTTAACTTTTGGTATCACTACCAAAGCGCTGCCACCACTGCGCCACAAGCACCTCAACCTCATTCCGACCATTTAATTGACGTCCATGACAAGCATCTCCGTTTTTCGGAAGGCACTTTAAGCAGGTCCCGGCTAATATCTGTGGTATTAGTCGTTAAGCCTAGACAGAGGCCCTAGGGCGGCTTGATAACTTCTGACAGTAAGGTTTGTCACTTGCCTTACATACACCCCTCCACCAATCCGCACTGAGCCCGCGTGGTGGAGTATGGCTTGTACCTCCTCATAGTTGAGATGAGGCCTTTTTCCAGCAATGGGATCTAATAGGCTGACGTTACTTACTTACTGGAATGTTTTTTTATAAACAATTACCCCCTCACTTAATATTTGCCACTGCTATAACACTTGATAGAAAAGTGACATGATAAAGTGGAGACAAACATTTAATTTTTTTTTCAACAGTTAAAAAGAGTGATGAGTATGAATGTTAGTGGATGGAAGGGAAATTGACGACCGAGAAAGAGATGGATGGACTGTTTAAAGCATGATATGATTATGAAAGGAGTGGATGAATCAATGACGAGTGAAAGGATTGTATGGAGGAGAAACAACATACTGCGTTGACCCCAAATATAATGGGAACAGAGCAAGCAAATGATAGCAATGTCAAAATCATTAATAAATAAGGGGGATTATGTTTTCTGTTGATTCTACAACCATCAGAGAGATAGAACACCAACTATCCAGTTTATAAAACAAATATCCTCTTGATAATATTTCGTGTACAGTAACAACACTGACGTTCATCAGTACAGACGTTCTATTAGTTCGGTTGAGAAAAAATCACATGAAAAATTCAGTTGAAAAAGGACTTGGTGAAGGGTTTTTGATGCTTTTTATTATTAGATACAATTAAAGGAAATGTATTGTTACGTTTGGCTCGTGGCTTAATTCAATTATTCTTATGGTATTTTCACCTTCGAAAGGTGACCTACGATATCGTGAGAGTAAAATATTTACGCCATTTAATCTCTATTAGCCAAACAAAAAGGTTCAAAAGAGTTAAAAGTAGCGTGCCCTTACTTCGACATAAACTGTGCCCGACCGTCCATACGCCAATTAGCTTGATATATAGCCCCGCAAACAACACCTAATATCACCTCTAATTCCTAAGCAATAGAGTTGAAAAACATTTCCCACGGTCAGCTGTAATGTCGCGTTCGTATTAACCATTTATAAATTACCTACTGTTTAATAAACGTGCCTAAGTGTTATTATTAATGAAGTGAAAACGAACGTCGCTTAATCATTCACGGTTTTTATGGCAGTAATTTTCACCTGAAAATGTTTTCGTTGGGCGATAAAGCTATAAGGGCAAATAGGCGGTGTTAATAATACCTATTTTTTATTGGGGGGCGGGTCAATGGAGTTGAGATGTTTATTTTTACCAAGGTTTTTTTTACTCTAATAGATCAGTGTTGTTATTCGGTTGACATTGTGATTTTCAGTTATGAAAGATTTAGATGTCTAAGAAGAATTTACACATGTAAAACCTGGGGTAAATCTTGATAGGCACTAACAATCTTTTTTTTTAAAAAGCATGCATATATAGAAGTGGCCAATAAAATGCTCACGGTTATAATTTTTAAAATGGCTTAGTTTTGCTTGTTTTAAAACAAGTACCTTTACGACTTAGTTTTTTCATCCGAAAAGCTGGTCCGAATATACACCAATGCTTGTGTTCATCGCTCAAGAAAAAGCCTGTCAGCCGAAATGTTTCTATGTATTCCCAAAAATATTTACAAGTTATCACCACACCGATTTATCGGTTTCGCAAATAAACCTAGCGGTTACTTACGGCTCTAAGTAAATGGATTTATTTTTTACAAACGGTATGCTTAAGTATGCACTTTGATTCTTTATGAGTCCATTAATATTTAAGGCATCACGTAACAGAGGACGTAAAACGACTCATTAAGGTGGTAAATCTGACACAGACACTATGTTGCATGTTAAATGACCCTCTGTCTGTGAAAAGTTAACCCCTTAAAGACATAATGATGGAAAGTGCCTTACGCTCATCTTTACAATACCAAATCAATACAATAGCATCTTTACAATGCCAAAGTAAAAATTTGACAAACAACTTTCTCTTTAGGTATGGCCAAATGAAAGAACAGGAACCCTATAGGATTTTTTGTTGTCTGTCTGTCTGTCAAGACCCTTTTTCTCAGGAACGCGTAAAGGTTTTAAGTTATAAATTAGTAGCAAATACTAATATCTGCAGTTCTTTGAAGCTGTAAGAAAAATCAAGCTTTTAAATCAACGCATTCCTTAGATACGGCGATTTAAGTCCTATTTTTTATAGGTAGCGTACTGTACTAATAATATGATACATCAAAGAAAAAAAACATTTGCTTGTATGGAATCCTTAGTGCGCGCACTCGTTTTATTTCTCTGTAGAATTTGCTTACAGTTTGCATAGAGTAATCTTTTATTTCGAATCAGCAGGTCATCAGGTAAAGATTTTGGAATGTTGAACTCCAGAGGTTGTTTTGTAGAAGGCATCGAACACGACCCTATACTACCCTAGGAAATGTTTTCGGTGGTAAAACAGTTATTAAACAGACCTTGAAACACAGATTTAGAAAACATAATCTTAACCTAAGTATCAAATAAATACCACAAGTTAAAGGGTTATAAAATCATGGATTCAAAGTATTTACGCGCTTTATAATTAATGATCTCGCCCTCGGTCGGTGTTTCCTGTCGGTGTTGTGTTAGATCAGAGAGGCGCCAGCCACGACAATGTTTTTGTAAGTGTCAACACTGGTTGAATTCGGAGTGGTGAGGCTTGGACTTAATATCAAGCTGTAGAGGGTTATTTTTTTAGTAGAATAGAAAATAACAAATAACATATACTAACAATTACATACATTTTTTAAAACAATTTGAAAAGGCTTTCTATAAATCTTCTTCCTCGGTCCCTCAATGTTGAGGATCGCGACCACAAGTGAGATTCCTCCATTCCTATATTTCCACTAATAAATGCCACAAAAAATAGTTTCCCGCTTTCCTAAGAGGAACACTGCTTCACAGAGAAAACATTTTTTAACATTTAGTATAGTTGGGTATATGTATAAAGTAATGACAAAGTAATAGGACGACCGTCTTCGTGTAGTGGTTCGTGCCCCGGACTTCGAAACCAGGTGGTTGCGGGTTCGAATCTCGTAAGGGGCAAATGGTTGTGTGATGAGCACGAGCAGTACATAAGTATGTCTATCCGTTATTCTAGTCACCATAGCACAAGCTCACGCTTAGTTTGGGGCTAGGTAATTGGTGTGTTTGTCCATACAATTTTTTTTATTTAATTTTATCTAATGTACTTCGTGTAATGAAGCTGAATCTAAGCCTAAAGTTTACCAACACATTTTTAATTTTTAATCAGCGGAATCAGCATTATTTAACATATTTTGTATGGTAATTCTGTCAAACTAACCGTCAATCGATGTTTATCGACTGTTTGAAAATTGGCGAACTCAGGTCTTAATCTCCCAACCTTGGCATATTGTTCTAATTGAATGTTAAAAGAGATTGTCTTAAAGTCGTTTTGAAAAAAGTAAAATTGTTCCAATAAAAATAATCTCAGGATTTAATTGCACAATTTTGTCCGCTTACGCTCACAACTTACGGCCGACCACGTTTCCATCATTAACCCTTATAGCGATTTAACGTCAATCAGTTTTATTGGCGGATAAATAAAACGGTAGCACTCTTCACAGGACCCATTTTCCGTCAAACTATAAATTTAATTCCAAAGAGGTTGATAATTATCTCGAAACTCATCGTCCGCCTAATTTACAACTTTTGCCGCAGCCAGCGGTTTCTCTCAAGTATTTTTATACTAATTAAAATATCTTTCCGATTTTTAAGAAGTTCGCTCTTATTAACTCGGATACTTTAAGGAAGTTATTAATCTCGTTAACTATTCGATCAATGTTATAGTATCAAAGTTTTCAGATAAGAGCTGCAAAGTTTTTTGGCTTTTATTAAATGCTTTTATTGAGAATAATGAACCTCAGAATAATGAAAATCCTGGATCAGTCCAAAGCGGACCCTGGGCCCTCGTGTGCGAGTGCATAACCAGGATAACGCTAGAATGATGATGATGAATTATTTTTTTTAAATAAAGCAAGAATTGTGTTTCCCTTACTTTTAAGAACAATGTTGTTGTATGCTATCATGTAGTTAGCTGTAAAAAATATACATTAAAACTTCATTTCGGTCCCAGGTAACCTAATAATGTATTTTAATTCTTATTATTATATTATCTTTAATTAATATCATAAACAGTTGATCAGAAAATTAATAATATTAATATTCGTTTTTATTTGGCACGGCAAACAAAATACAAGGAATTACTTATATTATGAATAGAATTAATTAATTAATTTTATATATATTAAATGGATTACCTACAATAAAACCCATGTGCCACAAAGGTCCCCGCTCAGTATCAGTCGACACTAAATTTTGAGCGGGATCCTTCAGGTATAGTATGAACACTAAAATAAAACTTAAAACCGGACCTAGTGCAAGCTTTAAAATAAAATTATTATGTCTGTAAAATAAATAATACTAAGTCGTTAACTATGTTACACAATCCAATTAGATATCAACTTACTCCTATGAGTTGTATAAGTCTCATATAATTTGTAATATTATTAGTCAACATAACATGTGTGGGCTACCTAATTATTGTTGTAATAAGAACTCTTGTACATTACATAAAGATTCTATTTTATCTTATATGCACAATTAAGAAATGGGAATAGGTATCTTGGTGTGGGTTGTTGCACATTTCTAAAAAATGTTTGCGTAAATCCCTAAAGTCCCTAGTTAACTAACGTATCTGCCTTATTCAAAGACAGCATCCCATTGATGAGTCTTACACAAGAATCGTTTTTTTTTAAACCATAGGTACCCGCCAGACAGTCTCATGCCACCTAAATCAAGATTAAATGCGTCTATACGGACTGTTCTTCAAGCTGTGTCCACGATAAATCAACCTAACAAAATCACCCCGACTAATTTCATTCGACTTCAAAGCGACTTTTGAAAGTACTGACTTGGATTCCAGCCTGACTTGTACAGCCAGCTCACGTTTAGCAAAAGTCAACTCTCATTTTCCAGAGTTGACTTTAGATAGTAATAGGTTGACATTGAGATCATTGCTTATTTAATTTCCTACGAGTACTACAATATTTAAAAAAAAAAACATATTGTTATTGAAATAACAATAATAACTAGACCCGCCGTGTCTAATGCGGATAATTGTATTGCAACGAGAAAGTTTAAAAACTTAAAATAAAATAATTAATTCCTGATATCTAGTAATCATTAACAATAGTAGTGATTAAAATTATATTTAATGCTCCATTTCTGAGCGCTGTAGGTGTAGGTACTTAGCAAAAACTTGGAAAAATACGAAATCGGTCCAAATTCTTAAACTTTTTGAAATAATTTACTTTTGTTTCATTCGTTCACTCGCTTCCTGCGTTAAAAATAATAATGAACCCGTTACCACACACTTTAATTTGCTGCATCCCTTATTTTATTTACCTATTTCTTGCCACAGGATTGCCGACTTATTTGGGACACTCTAAGGGTTAAGTCGTAAAAACGCTAGTGGTTTTTTAACACACCCGTTCAACGGTAAAAAATGTTTGTGTGTTATTTTAATTGCTCCTAAGGGACCCCGAATTTTTTTACGGAATTAATGATGCAATAGTCCGAAACAACGGGGATGGGGGTAGTTATTTATCGCGGGCAACTTTGAACTTAATCGGTTTTTAAACATCTCGACGTAGAGGCGTTAGCCGCTTTGTATGAGATAAAAACATTCGTGTGAAAGATAAAATAAATCAGTTTATTTTAAACTATTTTATCGGAAACTCTACAGGACCGTTAACTGTCCTTCAAATCAATCATGGTTAAACTTATGCGCTGCATTATTAGAACACATTTAGGGTCGAGTTCACCAACACACTTTAAAACAGCCGGTTTAACATTATTTGACAATTGACGGTTTTATTAAAATTATTTTAACAAAACGGTCAATTGAGGTTTGTCAGCTGTTTAATAATCAGAGAACGCTTGTTCAAAACTATTTTTCATCGCCGTAATCCCCATTTAAATGTTTATCACCAAGTAATAAAAAAATAGAAACTTGATACATGACACGAGAAACCACGAAAAGTATTTCATCGAAAACGTTCGTAAATCATGACAACTAATGCTTATTTTTAAGTTACTTAAGTTTAAAAACGCTTAACCACTTTTCCATTAAACCCTAAAAACAGTCCAAAATAACATTTCGCCAACAATCCAACAGAAAACGGAAACTTGGCTGCACAAAGGTATACGCTTAACGACGCATAAAAATATCGTTCCCATAAATAATACTGTCGTTTGTTAAACTTAACCGGTATCTTGTAATGGATCACTTAATTTCGATTAGCCCGGGACGAGAACAATACGACGCCGGATATTACTCGTTTTCGCTTTTTGATCGTTTTTTCACGTTATTTTCGATATCGGACCTGGCTATAAGTTTAAGGGCTCTTACACATTTTAGCCACAAGCTGCGGTGTGGCTTATTGTGATCAAAAGTGACGAAAGTTACGCTGTAACACAAATTAACATTCGAACTTCGAACGATCACGAATTTTATTGTTTTATAACTCTGTACCTACTAACTTGATATTATTCTGCCACATCCTGGATCATGGTCCAAAGCGGACCCTGCATGGGCCCTAGCGTGCGAGTGTACAACCGGCATAACGCTAAGAGGATGATGACGACCGTCTTGGTGTAGTGGTTCGCGCCCCGGACCTTAAACCAGGCGGTTGCGGGGAATCCCGCAAGGGGCAAATGTTTGTGTGATGAGCACGAGCATTTGTACCTAAGTCATGGATGTTTATAAATATCATGTATAATGTAATATAAGTATGTCTATTCGTTATCCTAGTCACCATAGCACAAGCTCACGCTTAGTTTGGGGCTAGATTAGATTTTTATACAAAAAAAAATATCGTTTCTAGTCATTGATATTTTATTTAATTTTGTTTTCTTTAAACAATTTGTGTCGTCCATTTTTCTCTTGACTGCTTTTTTATGTCAATAAAAGGAGTAAGTACCTATGTTTCATCAAACACAAAATTTTAACAACCTACTGAATACTTTCAAATATTATGAAGTTAGGTATGTCTGTGCGCTTCATTTGGTTGACCCCATTTCAGTCCCTTTGCTTTAAGTTTGAAATAAATAACACCACCACACGGAACACGTTGCAATAATCAGTTGTAACAATATACGACTGCCCTTACACAAATAGGATATAACGTGGCCAGCGCAAAAAGACCTCTGATACAAAAGTGGTCAATACATCCAAGTTCTGTTTTCAAATCGAAGTGGTAGGAGGGTCAGGTCTTTCGAAACTGGCTGTGGAGTATTTGTTGAGGAATGCCCTTAGAGCGTCGATGAAGCGTTTCGTTCAAACTTGCACCCATTATTTTAACGGGCAATCAATATTATTCCTCGCTAGAACTTTGCCCTTGGCTTTGCTTGCTGTTTTGTTTTAACTCCTGGATATTCATAAATAAAAAAATACGGTTACAAGGCAACGTTGTGTCGACAGTATGTTGGCAGGTAGACAGATTGTGTCAATGGGGCAAATGTGGGGCTGGTGACCTGTAACATAGGTAGTTTACCTAGCATAGGCACCAGTCTCACACATACATGTCTTGTTCATAATTTTAAGTAATCTTGACACTCATTACATTAAGCATGTAAGTATGTGTTGAGAAAATAAATAATTTATTATAATTATTGTTATAAGATGCCCGCCGTCACACACAAAGGACACTATAAAAATTGTGCAACCAATAAATTCCATTGACAACTTACATATTTTGGCGCCAACCAGGTTGGTTGGCGCCAAATATTTTTTCCTGCAACTCATACTTGTAATTTAGGTTATAAGTTAAAAATAAACTATTTATTTAATTTACTCGTTTGATCAAAGACAACGAATCAAATACAGACACTGATGAATTTTCTATATGTAGTAAGTCATGCCGTCTCACTCGTTATTTTAACTGGCAAGGAATATTATTCCTTATAGTAAACCCTACATATTTCCAAGAGTAAACTAATTAAGTTTGTTTGACTATTTGTATTGTAAATTGTTTGAGTTTAGCCGTTATTAAGACGTTGTTTGCAGGGCCCTCGTTTCCCATACAAAATTGTTTCGGATAATGATTTTAATAGAGAATGTAATTTTGTATTGTGATCGCGATCATCATAATTATTAACTGTTTGTTTTGGGGGAGTTTTTATGACCTTTGTAACTTTTAATGATGAAAAATATGGAAAATGATCTTTTAATCGCATTTTACGTCATGTAATCAGTTTTTAAACACATTACTAGTTTTAGGGCAATTCAGAAAATTCGATTATTGAAAAGTTTAACTTCGTCATGAACACTAAAATAATTACAAAACCGTCGTGATAGAAGCAGATTCTTGATTTTATTAAAAAATACACCTACATGTGTGTGTAAGTCTTACCCTTTAAGCCCCGTGTTTACCAATGCTTAAACAGCCGGTAAACATCGATTGACAGTTAATTTGACAGAAGTCCTATACAAGATATGTGAAAATATGTTAAACCGGCTCATTAAAAATAAAACAAATGATGGTGAACTCTAGGCTAAGGGGGTGCATAAAGCCATTAATGTCTACAACTTTTACTATGGGGTCATGGCTGTGGTCATCGTTAAAATAAAAAAAAAAACAGTTTGCTCATACAAGAAGTTCATCTACATCTATTGTAATAATACAATATAACTATGTAGGGCCATTTTTTTATGACTTCGGTGATGCCTCCATAATAAAAGTTGTAAGGTATTAATGGCCATATCCACACCCTTAGGACAAGATTGTTTACACTTACAATAAAAAATGTTATACATACAGATAACATTTTGTTATTAGGTGGAATAAAAGGCACAAAACGTAGTCTGTTCAATGATAGGTACTAGTTCTGTTATAAAGATAGATAGATTAACAATTAGTTGGTCCTATAACAGGTATATGAAAACAAACTTGACAAATACGAGGAAATCTCAAAGTTAGAGATGAAATCTTGTACATAGAGTACCAGCCATGCGTATGCATTTCGGTCGCACCAAGTCCTCATTTGAAATTTTACTTAACATACAAAAACACGTCTTATCCGCAGCGCCACAGGATATGAAATCGTATGACATCCTCTGTATTGAGTTAGCGATGTCCAGTATACGAGAAAAAAAAGTAAGAATCTACCATGTCTGACCATTTCCGACGGCTATTATTCTGTCTCCCTCTATGTCCGTTTCCGGCTGTCGCGAAAACAAAATACTGGCTTGGACGAAACAGAAAAGGCATTCAGGCTTGCTTACCAGTTTGATGTTAGGAATAATGTCCTTTGTAGTCAAAGGATGTGTGCACGGCCTTATTCTTTTGTTTGAACTGATTGAAATCTAATTGGATTAAATTGAACAGTATTAGGATAATAAATATTAGGTCTTAAAGTTTTATTATCGACCTTATAGTTCAGGCGTATTCAAGTTTTACTTTATGGATATTATTTAAGTCATTATCCATGAACACAACTTTTCTGAATGTATTGTTCCCCCTATTTCAGATACTATAAGGATACATAAGAAAATCTTGGATGAATCACTAGATATGAAACGCAAAAGTTTATGTATGGAAACATCATCGATCAACTTTTGAGGGGCGGGGGAGATCGTCTCGTCAACTTTGTGACAACTATTGACATTGAGTGCATCGATACGTCGTTGTTTCTTATCAACATTGATAAATTAATAATTAGATTAGACTAGACTACTCGTATCTTGGATTCGTAAATCACTATTAGTAGTGGTTGAAAAGGATATTGACCATATTGCGTCGTTAGTACGTTAACACTAAAAATAATGTTTTATTTTTGTAAATAATTTGCCTTCTTGCTGTCCTTTTAACCACAATAAAAAAAGGATTAACAATTACCTACTTTCGCAAAAGGTATCCATATCCATAAACAAAAGTTCATTTTCTTAAACTGTATAGTTCCTAATAAAGCTGTCAATTATTTACGTAAAAATACTGAAGTTATTATACAAATATGTAGGAAATAATAAAAATTATTAAAAAAACGAATTCTGAATCATGTTATTTCATTCTTACCTTTTTATGAAATAAATATTTTAGAAATTCAAAACACTGTCAAAGAGTTTCGAAACTCTGAATTGCAATCGTCACTTGTCAATGTAAATGTGGTTAAACATTGATCAAATATTTTTGGTAGTGAAAAGCTGAATAAAACTAGACTCTTGAGAGTAAATTTGTTTGGACGCAAGCTTTACTAGGTGATCCTAGTAAGTTAACATTGTCCTTTTCTTGACTCTTCCGAATAGATTTTACAATACAAAACTGCGCATTTACCCATATTTATACGTATAGATGGCTTCTCATATGAGATCTAACACTATACAGACTAAACGTCAATTTTACTGAGGCCAAATATCATCGTAATCGTATCATCGTAACAGTCTAGTGGTAAATCGTCCAAAAAGAAAATGTACCGAGTAATTGTTAGGAATCTTTACGTACAATGGCCAGCACATGAGACCATACGTTTCTGTTGCAAAATCAATTCTATCACAAAAGCATAAGATATAACATTGTTTCCTTCGACGTGATGTCGCCCGTACCAAGGTCCTGAGCGATTTATTTACGAAACAAAAAACATTGAGTTTAAAATCTGAGTGGAAAGTTCGACGTTACTTTTAACCAACTTCGAGCTAAAAATTGCCTAATATTGACGTATAGTATCATAATTTAATTTTGTTTACACATGAAGAGAAAAACTTTCCGTAACTTTTCGCGAAAATTAGGGAAACCTCGTAAATCAATGAGAACACAAATTTTCTTTTAGAGCAACCTTATTAAAAGACAAATATGGTTCATAATAGCTAATCAAAGTGAAAGCTGCTTTTTTATCTATATTATTTATTAGTCTCGCATTTTGAAAACGATACACAGTCACGTACTATAACAATTAAATTGATAAGTTATTTCGTGCTAGGTTTTCATAAAGTATAATTTTCTTTTATTTATTTGGTACTTACGAAATTGTGAAAGTTTTGGATTATAGATTAGTTACAGAATCTTGCCAACCTTTCCAGAACCTTTTATTTACAAAAAAACATTTCTTGTTTTCTAGATCTTTAAATATTATTAACTAGATATTGCCCGCGACTTTCTCTGCATTGACTCGATGATACAAAATGACTCGAACTCTTATCGCCGTCAAGTAATTATAAGCTCATATTTGTACTATCTCGTATGGTGATGAGAGGTCACTTTGTGTAACTTGATGTAATTATCATTGAAAAAAAAAATTGTATAGCCAGGGTTGTGCACTGGACTATGCATAAATTCTCAAACTGCTATATTATGCGAACTATCGTAAATGAAGCAGCCAAAAATGACAATAACTGTACATTTCTCTACGCCACTGACCTAAACTAAGGCTGGGGATATTTCATCATTGTTTTTTTTTTAAATTCAATTAAAGGGTTTTATTGATGATAACAAATTATATTTTTTTATTCTATTGTTCTAGATAACATTTTTTTTAGTTTATTTATAAGTGTAATAGTATTAAAATCGAATTGGTAAATTTTTCAAATAATAATTTAATATAATATTTTTTTTACGTGACTCAGTATTGGTTAGATTTATTAACAAAGCAGCAATATACAGTATGAAGTTGATACTTGATACATTAAAAATATATGAAAATATTAAAAGTACTTGTGTCAGTCAAAATAAGGTCAAATATGTCACGTTGGCGCATCTTTCATACCAGATTTTTCTAGAAGAAAATCTGTCACGTTCTAATTAAGAGTCCACGATGTATATCGTTTTATGACATAGCCCTATAACCTTAACAGTAGTAGAAATAGGAACTGTGGCGACAAAACTCTTAATTGCCACATAAAACAGTCTTCACCCTTTTAATCATATCAAAAGAGCAATCTTCCGACCGGATGGATGTTGAACAACACTTCACCAAGACCAAAATACTCTTTAAAACTAAATAGATTAGGATCAATATCCTTTAACAGGTTAATATCGAGCAATTTCAAAACTTCCACGAATAACGATGCTCTATCATATTATAAATTCGTTTTTGATTCGTGAAAATCTAATTCAGGTTAAGCTTTCATGTTTCGGACCTTAATCTGTGGTCGGCTTAGGTTACTTGCTTGTAACGGCGAAGTTACACAATACTATATAATATATGACTGTTGTATAATACTGACTGTTATATAATATATAACTTATCATTTGCTTTTTTAAAAATATGTTCTATGTATAATAAAGTAATAACTGTAATAATTATTTCAATACTTATTACTTTTTTTACTTCCTGCTCGTATACTACAAATTACATAACTTTTTGTGTGTGGTTTTCGTGACCTGGATTCTAACTTCAAAATAATATTACAAAAAGAGGTTAGTCTGTCCCCTTTGTTCCATTTGCCAACTTTCTTCAAATAAAATAACAAAAATATCTGAAAATAACAACACCACGTTATAATGAAGTGCTAAACAATTAATCCTTACCAGAAAGTTACTGTCTACGAGGGTCAAACTGAAAGTTGTTAGAAAATCAAAAACTGATTACATTAGCCAGTTATTAGTTTTATTATATCTTTTCAAAATATTGTCCATTGACGTCAATACACCGCTGCATGCGATGGAACCACTGGGAAAAGCACTTTGCCCACTCGTCCTTAGGGGTCTCTTCAATGGCATCGCGATACGCAGCCACCGCTTCTTCAGCATTCATAAACCGCTTTCCTTTAAGTTTTTCTTTAATTTTTGGAAATAAATAAAAATCACAAGGCGCGAGGTCGGGGCTATACGGCGGGTGACCCAGTAATTCAACGTTTGATGTCGCCAAATAGTCGATCGTTCGCTTGGCGGTGTGCGACGAGGCGTTGTCGTGGTGAAGGAGGATCCTACTGCGAGGTCGTTTCTCTCGAACTTTTTCCAAGACAAGTGGCAAACAATTGGTAGTGTACCATTCTGCAGAAACTGTTTTTTGATCCTCTAACACAATTGTTGCGAAATGACCTATCCTTCCAAAGAACGAGGCCACCATTTTTTTTCCCGCACTTCGATCTCTCTTCACTTTAGTTGGCAACTCCTCGAAAGGAAACACCCACTGAGCAGATTGTCTTTTGGTTTCAGGATCATAACAGTAAATCCAGCTTTCGTCACCTGTTAGTATGTCGAACACAGCATTTGAGTCACCTCCGTTAAATCTTTCAATCATTTTACGGCACCAATCCACACGATGGAGTTTTTGAGCCTTAGTCAAATTATGAGGTATCCACCGGGCGCAAAGCTTCCTGACCGCTAAATGTTCGTGGAGGATTTTGTGCACTTGACTCATACCGATGCCTAAGCTTGTCCGAATCTGCTGATAGGTCACTCTTTTATCAGTCTCTATCATACGCCGCACAACACAGATGTTATTTTCAGTCGTCGCCGTAGAAGGCCGTCCCTCACGTACATCATCAGTGAGATTAGTGCGACCACGTTTAAACTCATTAAACCAGTTGTAAACAGTCGCACGAGATGGGGCTTCATCGTGAAAGGCCAATCGTAGTCTATCATAACTTTCTTGTTGACTTAAATGACATCGAAAGTCATAAAAAATCATTGCACGAAAATTTTCTCGTGTTAAATTCATTTTGACGTGACACAGACAATTTTCAATTTGCCGCCAAGTCGTAAAACAAATGACAAATGAATGAAATATATACTCAGTAATATTGGCAAAGAGTTCTATTTTCAAATTTTAGAATATTTTTTTTATTATATTGTTTATAAGTGGCCAGTTCTAAGAACTTTCAGTTTGACCCTCGTATAAGTAAGTAAAACAATTATTTCTACCATTACTCTTACAAACACTCCAGAAATGCTTGAAAGATCGACACGTTGATCAAGTTGCTAATATCATTATTCTCATAATCGACTGTATAATTTACAACCATATTCCTATCTTTTACCCAACATGAATGAAAACGAGACGCCGATACTAAAACGAGTAGAAATTCATACGACGCGGGAGCATAATACCAGTTTATTGCGTCATAAACTTTACTTAGCATTTTATCATGCGTGGCTTTATACAATGTTCTAGGCGGTTATATATTAATAAATATTAATATAGAGGCATTAATTTTATGAGGCCTAAGAGGTGGAAACAAATGGAAGGCAAGTGAATATTTATTGCACCACGTGCTTCCGAAGTATAAAACAAAAGAGAGTCAAGTGTAAGCCGGAATCAGTGATTAGGATTCTGAAAATCTAACTGCCGTACTCAAAGACGTAAATTAAAGTTAATCCTTCATTCAGTATCAATACGTCTTTTTCTATTTCATTTATAAAGAAAGTGACAGAACGAGACTTAATTAGAGATTAATTTTAATTGACGTCTCTGAGTGCGGCAGTAAGTTAGATAAAACAAAATTGTTATGAATCGTTTTAAAAATACCCAGAAAGCAATGAACATAGTTTAAAAAAAAATAGATAAGGTTAAAGATTCAAACAACAGAGTTGTTTTTCGGTTCATGCGGTGAAATATAATTAAATTAATCAGAGTTTATTTTTGGTTTTCAGCCAGTAATGTGAGCAATAGTAGGTTTTTCACGAAGGATTTTGATTTTTGGTTTTCTGGTCCCCAAAACATTGTTTAATCTTTAACTTCAATGTTGAACTTTCACATTTGTGTCAGAACCAGTTTACAATAATTAAAAAAACAATTTTTCATGGGCAATATCAAGACAAAATTATAATTTTCTTTACACTAACGTTTTTATAACAACGGCACTGACTCCTGATAATAAGGGAAATGAGGTACGGATGTACCTTATGCGTATGGAAGAATCTTCCTTTGTAAACTTAATTTATGTTTGTCAGTGTTATCTTATGAATAAGTTTTATGTGCTAATGAGTCGGCGGAGTGTAAGCGAAGAGGTAATGTAAATGAAATGTTTTTTACAGATGGCGAATCGAGAAGAACTTAAGGAGTCACACACTGATTTTTCTATAGATGGCGAATCGAGAAAAATGAATTATTTTCATTAATTCCTAATTAGCTCCATCTAATGCCACTCGTCATCATACCATTTGGCATCAGACTTTAACAATATAATAAGTTAAGCTAAAAAATATTTTAAAGTGAAACTAATTGAACTCAGTGTACGCTGTGTTAATGCAAATAAACTATTCTATTCTATAGGCTCTTAACTTTTCACACTCTAGTTAGAAGCCACAATATTGATTAAAAAACAAGCTAATATTTTCTTAACAAGAACAGAAGCAGGTGAGCTGTCGACCATGCCATTTGTCACCGAAAAGGGTGAATATATAATTCCAAAACGACATTTAATTTGCAGAAATCTCCTCAAAAAATATTTGGTCGGCAGATAACGGAATTTATATGATAATATTTTGCTGACCGTAGAATAGATGGAGACGGGTCGCCATTCGGGGCAAGGCGACATCTTCTCATTAAAGTAAAAATTGCTAATGACTTTATCTCCATATTTTAGCATAAAAACGTCAGCGCTTTAATACAAATTCGCCCTAAAACTGTGTCGAGTAACGTCTTGGTTATTGGGGCCCCGTACAATATTGGGTATAAGATAGTAACATTATTTTTTATAAGTATATAATAAAATCTGCAATCAAACGACTTTTTTTTTGTATGTAGCCAAGCTCTTTAAATTAAACTCATGATCAATGTCTTTAGACAAAAAAGCTAGTTATTTAAATATTTCGACCAGTAACCAATTCAGTAAACATACGATGTCCGCAATTTTTAATAGAACATGTACATGACATTTAAACATAAAATCTATAGCCGAATTCAGGTAAATGTCAAAATCTACTTCGATTTTCATGGAAGGTATCCATACCATTTTCATATTCCAAGAGTTACCTCCTTGCTTCGTTGCTTGCCAAAAACAAGATATTTTTGTTTGCTGCGTAATAACTTTTACCCTGGCTATCCAGTGAAATTACAATATGACGTTGTCAAGATTACAAACAAAAGACAAGCACAGCGTTGATTCAAATGTTCCGTCCATCCAAATATAGTGTGGAACGCTAAAAATAAATCTAACAAGATCCATCTGCATATCTTTTGACGCCTCGAGAAATTACGCGACACATGACTGAAGATGTTTAATATTCTGTTTTTAATACTTTTTGTTCTCGTGATGATTTCATTGCCAAAGTTTGGGGGGAATAATGTTGCGATCCAGAATTATCTTTGTTTTTCTTTACTTTTTATTACCCTCTGTCAGTACGGGAATCGTAAAACAACTGTTAAATTTAAATAGAGTTTTATTGTTATCACCATTTTTAAGATCATTATATTTACTTAAATATTCCTGATTCTTGACGTGCAGGGCTGTATTATAATAATAATGAATAGTTTTAAATTTAGTAAGTTCGTAGTATTTATTAACGGTACTGACAAACTATTATCTAGTATTCATAAGCGGTAAAACTCTCTAATTTGCTAGATGTTTTAAAATGTTTAAATTGTAACATGTGTTTATTTATTTAAAAAACTGTTGCGTTTCTTAATTGAATAAAAAGTTATTAGGTTTAACATGATACAGTCATTGTTTTAAACATTTTTCTTAAAGAGATCCGTAGTAAGTTCCAAAAAATAATCTAGGAGCAACACTGATAGAATATAAGCTTGGATTGACTTGTCTAAAAAGACAAGACATGAAATCTTGACGTAGAGCGAATAAAAATTTAGAGCGAATCGAGAAATTAACGTGAAAACAAGGAGGTATCCTTGTTAATTTGTTTATATTTCGCATACTCCTTCCGCGCCAGTGTTTACATTTTACATCTAAAGATCCCCGTGAAGCGTAATAAAGTTCGTCTTCGATGATTATGGCCCTTTGAAAATAAACTCGGAACTCGATTCACAAACATCGCCTTTTTGGGGTACCGTAGCACTGGAATAATATAAGAGATTCGTTTGTCCTCGCTGCTGACAACATGTTCCAAGAAAGACCTAATATTTAGTCCTGGCTGAAACCTGGTACTAAGTTTTTTTGTAATATGGCCGAAAAAGTCCAAGAGCTCAAGTAGGGAAACACTAAAATATCCATCACATTTGCAACTCTGATTATTACGGCCAAATTCTAATGTCGATAATTCTACCCTACTAATCCTTTTACCTTCCTAACGACTCTAATATGTTTCTTTAACTAAGCAATAATATCAAATCTTTAAAGTCACAGTATTAATATCAGTGAAATAATATGATATATAATCTAAAATTTTACGGTCATTAATGATGCCTCTAATTTTTGTGATGACGTCTCCTTTGTGGCATTATGATGACCAAGATACGTGTTCATGTGGAATAAAACACACACAACTCTCATCATCTTCTCCATTTCACACTTTAGCGAACAACATAGTTACTACCAGTTTACACTATTTTCCTTCACCATACAGCTATATCATACTTTTCTCAGTACCATTTGATGCAAGAGCCCAGCTTACGCTTGACCGTTTTTTATTCTTGTTTAGTTTACTCTCTTTCGTCTCGACGAGTTATGGATATCATCGTTATTCTTTGGGAGTTTTTTCTAGAAACTTTAGCGCAGTCCCCTTTTATTGATACGTACGAATTATTCTTTCATTCTGTTCCGCTTCAGAATAAACCGAGTTATATTTTATACTATTTTCCTTTTTATTTTTAAAATGTAAGCCAAGTTTTGTCATTATTTTATGAAGAAACTTGGACGGATATTTTCTTAAGGTCTGTTAGTGTTTTTTTTTCATTTTTCGCAACTTTCAGGTTGTCCTGTTTTATTATTTTTATCCAAATCAGACTAACGCCAAAACATTCTTAACAAAAACATATCTGAAACGTGTTTTAGAAATCATAAAACAACACCAATCTTCATTAGGGTTGTCGCTGTCGCGTATTATTTTTACTCGCACGTTGTTATTGTAGCATCCCCAGCATATCGTCCTCTTAATTTCCACTAAATCGAGGTACTCTCTGCGATGGTCCGCATCTGAATAAACATTGGTGGAAAGACGGTTAGGCCGGTGACAAATGCGCGACAGTGTTTTGTTTTTATTGGAAATTACAGTTTGAGAAATGTACTTGTAGTTAGCATGTGTTGTGTGAACGTTGAACGTTAACCATCCAATAAAAGTAAGATAAATTATGCGTTTTTATAAAATAAAAAAATTACTTTATGAAATAGTTTGGTTAAGAAATTTAACTATTTAAATATACATGCGAAAACATGATTCGTAAGATTTTACGGGTGTAACGTCAAAATATGACATGCCCCGTACTTACGAGTATTGTGCACTGCAGCTTGCCTAAAAATATATGTTTAAATAGTAAAAATATTTTCCTTGGATTTCAAAACACAGGTAGGATACAGGTAGGATTCTAAATATCTAATATATTGCACAAGGATACAGAACAATTTCCATTATTTTTGAAAATGTTGTCTGATTTTCTTTCTGCCCTAAATCCTGTTGTTTCGATCATAAATTACGTCCTTATTTTTATATATAAAACCGTCTGCGTTTAACCTTAAAGGAATTACTTGTAGATAATCTCATCGATATATCAAGCGCATTGAGATGTCCGTTGAAAGTCATCAACCACGGACGGGAAGTGAGTAATCAGAGCGGTATTTATAAGCTTGTTTGTATTTACCCATTGCGTTTCACTTGAATACAGGAATAACGTTATTGATTTTTTTTTCGGTAGGTTTTATAACTTCCCAATAACCTCGTGTGCAGATAAGGCAAAGAACACCGGCAGGATGTAAAGCGAAATCAAACGCGATCTTCGGTTGACGATGTCGTAGTTTCAAATGTCCCTAGCACTCCCGACAGAATAGTAGGGCCTCAGAACGCGATGGAGGACTGTTGTGGACGCCCTCTGCCCCATCTAAGGGACATCGGACCATAAGCCATAAACTCGTGCCACCTTATTTCAAAAAAGTTATACTAGGTTTAAGTCGGGACTAAATATTATCCGACAAATTAGAAATGAATGTCACATTCGGGACATAACCTAATAGGGAAATGCTTTTCTAATGGGGATCCACACGCAAAGCTTGATGGAGATGGCGCTAGCATAGATACGGCTATTTCAAACATTTTGTTATTGTTTATGTCGGGCTTTATCGTATCTAATTTACAGTTTTTCGTGACTATCTAATGTTATTTCATTATAATGTATTTGTCAATGAAGTTATCTGAACTAAAAGATGAACCTCGGAAACGAGGATCAAGAGTATCTGGTAAAAAAGCCAATCTTATTGTGAGGTAAACATTTGGGTGTTAATCCAGTTTTATTGTTGGAAATAAATGAACACCATTATTGTAACAAACTGGCACAGCACATAATGGCATTATGCTTTCGTAGATTGAAAACACAAAAAATACTTTTAAAAAAACACAACTTCTACTGGAATGACAGATAGCTTTGACCGCATCAACAATGCGCCACCTACAGGGAGAATTTGGCAGTGTGGATCCCCATTGGTCAGCTAATACTTAGTCCTGGTTTAAGCTTGGTAATAAGTTTTTGTTATAAGGGGGTCGTAGTGTAGAGAGTATGGCTCAGATCGAATATTTGCGGATGCAACCTGTGCTATGTGGGATGGTTCTATCATGGGCCTGGTGGCTTCTCATAAGCCAAACTCCACATTCAGAGTGGGCTGTAAGGCAAGTGACCAACTTACTGACAAATTTTATCAAGCCGAATACCTTTATATCGACCGATTTTTTTAACGATTCCATGTGGTAAATCAACCGATGTTAGCTATGCCAATCGCATAAAGTGCCTTCTGAAGCACGGAGATAATTGGCATATACGTCACTAAATGTTCAGAATAGTCGTTGTCTAAAATACATCCTTTAAAATATGGTTTTAGTAAAATTGAGAGTAAAAATATTAGCAATGAAGTAACCAGTTTTGCAATAATAATAATCTGAACTAAAACATTGCCATTGTCAACCTTTTATTTTGTGCAACTCTGGTTCAGAATTTATAATTTAACTATTTGCTTTTTGTCTTGATTCCTACTTTCTTTTAGTGAAAGTACTTAATATACTTACCTACCTACTTTAGTTAGTGCTTATGTTAGGTAGTTTCCCGGTGTTTTCGATTCATTTCTGTAAAAGGATTCTGGAAAGTATTACGCACTTAGATAGTAACGAGTAACGGTACGTTTATCTCTGTACTTACTGTTTCCGCGCTGATGACTCAACTAATAGTCAAGTCAGTTATATGCCGTCTACCCAAAATAGGATTTTGGGTTATGATTTTTCTGACAATGTTGTTTATAATTAAAAAAAAACAATAGAACACGCAAGCTTTTCTATACGTCAGCACTGTTTTTAAAAAATGTAACTTTTGCGCATGGCAAAATGTTTGAGAATATCTGCTATAAGAACATTTTGGTCGTCCTATTGTACCTCTTATTATAGCCTAAAAGAAATTCCTTTGTAAATTTATATACAAACTATTATAATAATCAATTCCTACTTTTTTAGTAATAGCACTTACTATACTTACCTACCTATTTATTTCCCAATTTATAATATAATTTTATACATTAAGTTATTAAAATTATGAATAAAAATAAAACAAGACCGTGTTATTAACAACCCTAATAGTCTGGCGTCGACTTTTCTTAACTAATCGGTAAAGTAGTCGTTATTGTGTCTTAAACTATTTGATGTAATGGCCGTTTTCATTAAACAACACTTAGCTGCTTTTAACAGAATTCCAACAAAGGTTACTTAAAATCATTTAAAATTACCTTCAATGATAAAATTTTACGACTAGTTACTTATTACTTCAAGAGTATGTTTCGTTAAAATTACGAGTTCCAAATACGCCTATAAAATTTTAGGTGACCATTCTACACTTTAAATAAATAAAATCATACGGGGAAAATAAAACGTCAAGCAATGTGTTTTTTTTTAAATAATGACGACTGCGCTTTTCTTTAATTGCAGTATTAGAGAGAGAAACAGAAATTTCATTTTGACTATTAGTTACATTACTAACTTATTCATTTATTATAGAAGGAGATTGTACCTTCGGTGGCGATTATATAAAATTGCTTGCGATCGCGTTTACGTAGTAGTGCCAGTTATATTTATAGGCACTTTTTGTAATTGAATTATCGATATACCCATAAAGCGGCTGACAAACATAAAATTATCTTTTCATTCTACAAATTTCGTAAATAAAACGGGCCTATTTTGCCATTCGACAGGCATAAACAACTTTGATGCGCTACGAACTACGTAACGCACACTCAACAACATTTCAAAGGCCGGCAAAATTCATGTCAAAATGTTTGAAAAGTGTGCCCGAAAGCATCAAAACCCCTCTGCAGGAACTTTTATGTGAAATTTAATGTTGCATATTTAAAGCTACTGCAATCCTGTTAGTGCAAGGGACTGGATCTGTGTCGCTGGCACTATTTGCAGTGAGTGAAACTTTTTTTTCCAGAATTACTTACAAAGTTTGCGCCTGGTTTAGCGAGACGACCACTTAATTGTAAAATTTTAAAACGTTATTCCGTGTGTCCATTTCTAGTAGGTAACTGTATCTTCATGTATTTACAAATATTTTATACTTTGTCTGACCTACTTTTTACGTGATCTAAATATAATTTGATTAAGCAAAACGTTGTACTTACAGCTTTTGTCGTCTTTACCAATGATACTATATAGTACACAAACTTGGCAAAGTAAATATTTTGTATATAAAAAATAGTACATCATTTGTAATATAATCTTTGTCTTAACTCCATTTCACCATTGTTAATGTTTTGTTAGGGGCTGTCTTGCTGTTGTCTTTTATTAACGCAAGCATTGATATGAAACTATTCTCACTGATTACTTTCATTTCATCATCATACTATTAAAACCTAGGCTCTTTTCGGTTGAGTAACCACAATTTCCATTTAACTTAAACACTAATTAATTATAAAAAGTTCAAGCGTGGTCACTAAAAAGGGCGTCTTTGCACCCTATCCCTTAGACTGCGTGTCCATTAAATCCAGTCCTGACGAAAAACGAACTCCTGTAAATAAACATTGGAGTATTGAAAATGTCCGTGTGCTGTAATGCGTATAATGAATTCGCTAATGAACAGCACATAATACCCCAAAATTAACCTGCGGAAGTCGGTATTTGAACAACGAGTGGATTAACTGCCCCAAATATTTGGGTAACGGTTTGTCTTCAACACAAAAGTTCTGTTTTTGCATAACGTTGAAAAACTGTCTTAATAAGAAAATATGCCCGAGAATTCAATGGATATGCATGCATGGAGTCCTTAAGGCATGTGAAAAACGTTAATAATGATAAATAATTAGACACTGTTTTAGACACTCTGCAGTAAATATAACAAAGGAAGTACTTTAAACCATACACAAAAGCTCATCTTTAACAAACGATTCTTCAAAGCCTTACAAAAAGGACTTACATCACCGAGACGTTCTTTATCAAGTGTGAATAACACAAATAGAGATCAAAACAAATTCTAGTCCCCAAAAACAAAAGAGTGAGCATTTACGAAAACAACCTCTCCTATATCCTCAAAGAAAACATTAAGAGAAAGTGTCTCTAACACAATCGTTAATGGAATGAACCGTAGAACAATAAGAAATCTGATATAAGTGGTGCGAGCCGATGTTATTTCACTGGCTCCGTTTGTTTTGCCTTACGTGCGAATCGGGAGATATGAGGCTGAGCTTCGTTCGAAGTCCCTACTCCAGTTGATGAGGCCCATATTTTTGAGTCTAGCTACCTACAGAATAATTTGTTCTTAAAAAATATATCATTATCACTAGTTATAGTAGGTTAGTACATTTTTGTTTCCAATTTTGTAATGCGCATGTCGTGGCAGCCTGTAATTAAGGCAACACTATTAACTAAGTTGTTATTTTTATGTCATAATTAAATAAATAAATAAATTATTACCAGTACTACGTATTAACAGAAATGTCCACTAATCTGTCCACTAATGTCCACATGTAATGTCTTTGAAAATA
Source organism: Pyrausta nigrata (assembly GCA_949316185.1). Lineage (NCBI taxonomy): Eukaryota > Metazoa > Arthropoda > Insecta > Lepidoptera > Crambidae > Pyrausta > Pyrausta nigrata. The sequence continues at coordinate 11,885,097 of OX438947.1, read as the reverse complement.
TTGTGTAATTTAGCCCGCTTCAGAGTCAAGTCTTTTCGTTTCTACACCTACCAAAATCCATTGCAAGTAAATCTCATTCTTATAACTCTGGACAACGATTTACAATACATTAAACTTATTCAGTGACGTCATATAACGCGGCGCGCTAGGGTTGACAGCTACAAGAAGTTACTTTTGCCATTTATCGCACCTCACTAGCACTTTATTCATGCTCATCCAGCCAGCAACGTAGTGCCGCGCGCCGCCGGTGAATAAAAATCGCTAATGTATCACTACTCGCTCGCGCGTCTTAACTTGATAAGCCCACCACGGTAGGTTGCCGTGCGTAGGTACATTTTTTCTACTTACGCGGGGAGTTAAATAGACCTGGTTTAGCCATCTTGCTCGTTAGCGTTGTCATTCTGGCGTAAGTTAGAGAGACGGCTACATTTGAAAATTTGGATATCGTCCACCGGAGTAAGACCGCAGCTCCAATGAGTTCCGCCGAAAAAATACAGTCGCCCGTTGAAATATTGGAAAGGTAGCGTGCTGAATAAACGTAGAGGATTTAGGACTGTTATGTCTGGTTTGAGGTTTAGCGCAGAGGTGTAGAACACTTCTTCTGTCTGTATTTGAGTTTAAATCTTTCATAAAGTTCAAGGAAGATATTGTTTTGTGAGCAATAGAGTATACCTACTGTAAGTTTCAAAAGATAAGGAAAATAAGTTATCTGAAATATACATACAACGTCAAATTTTATTTACTGTATGCTTATTATGGAGTGATTCTGCTGCTCAAATACAACAACTTTTTGCCAAAACCACAACAGCAAAGATGATCACCACCACACAATTAGTGGCTTGCTAGTTACTTTCTTTAGCACTACTAAGCATCATGTAAACATTACTCTAACACAACATATATCGTGATCCACTGTCAGCTTGATGATATCTAACAGTAAGGTTGGTCACTTGCCTTACGGACAACCCCTCCACCTATCCGCATTGAGCCCGCGTGGTGGAGTATGGCTCCTACCTCCTCATAGTTGAGGTGAGGCCTTTGCCACGCAGTGAGATCTATATAGGATGACAAAGAGTTTCGACCGCTATTACACAAGTCACACAGTTTGAAATCCGTCGCAGCTCGCTCGGTAAGCTGACAAACTGCTGTCGCGTAATATTCGTTTGTTTGTTTATAATTATTTTTATACTAGCTCCGTGACTTCGTCTATGTAAACTCACATAGAAAATGACTCGAGCTCCCACGTTGTACAGTAATCATGACTTCCTTTTTGTATCATGCCGTATGGTGAAGAAAGGTCACCAAATATTTACTTGTGGATTAAATGATTCTACTGAGTACTAGCACTGGACTATACATCTACACTAATATAATAAAGAGGAAAGTTTTGTTTGTTCGTATTGAATAGGCTTCGAAACTACTGGACCGATTCAAATGAAAGGTACAGAGATAGTTTGAGACTCTGGGAAGGACATAGGCTACTTTTTGTCACGATGAATCATCAGAGAGGTGAAATGGGGGATAAAAGTTTGTATGGAAAATCTGACTTTTGGCGCGGCGAAGTCGCAGAGAACTGCTAGTGTCAAATTAAATTAAACCGCTGTCGAAGTATCTCAGACACCGGGCCTCAATAAAACAGTTTGTAATCGTGATCTAATCAAACTTTCTTTTTTGTTATAAAATAGTACAAAATCCGTTATAATCCTAGTTGACAAGGTGCCTCTGCTCCCGAAATATTGTAAAAAATACGCCGAAAAATCTTCCAGACCTTGGAACATTTATGTCCTCGCCAGAGAAAAGTACAGATGACGTCAGCATCGTGTTAAGGTACCACAGCATTTTATGTAGTTGTAATAGGGGTGAATTTAGAACAATATGTATAGTTGAATGTCTTGGCGACTGTACGTTACACCAAATCCTGTGGACGAGGGATCAGTCCGACGCACGCCGAATGTCAACTACAAACCTCGCATTTTAAAAAGCGAGTGTTATGCTGGGCATGCTTATGATTCATGCAACATAATGAACAAAGGGATTTTATTGTATCCGTTAGGGTTGCCAAAAAAAGATTTTTTATATATCAATCGAACGTCTAATATCGAAAATCAGCAAGTTCGGAACAGATCATCATCATCATCATCATCCTAGCGTTATCCTTGTTGTGCACTCGCACGCGAGGGCCCAGGGTCCGCTGACCATAATCCAGGATTTGGCACATCAGGTAATTACAATGGAGCGACTGCCACTGGACCTCCGTGACCCTGTTAAGGGGATCCTGACCAGTTTTGGATCATGGTTACACATTGAGTTGCCTAAGTATGCAGGTTTCCTCACCATGTTTCCCTCACATCGGCTAGATGCTGGAACTTCGGAACAGATGATTATGATATTTTTTCACGTAAATTAGACTAATGATGGCAACTATGAGGGGGAAATTGATTTTTTCGCAACAATACATGCGACATTGCGATAAATAGATTAATTCTCAAGGTTTCCACTGAAAATGAGTGCCGTGGTGGCATATGACTTATGATGAGCTTAGGGACCTTATCGGCACATGTCAATAAATATATTTTCTTCATTAAAGTTGTACATTTGACATGAATTTATCATGACAACAATGTACAATCGATTAATAAATCGATACGCATTACCCAGCAACACAAATCCTGCCAGTTATTAGGGGTTAATATTACCCGCAATAACACTGCTATGTAATACCGAACGAATCGGCCCCATAAATTTTAATTAAACATTTGATACCGCAGCACGATGATGGTGTAATCCACTTCTGGGATTAATGACGTCTATTATTTACATGGAAACATATAAAGTCAATAATTATGATTGAGATACATCGGCGTTTTAAGCCGCAAAACACAATCTGAATACTGGGATAAAAACATTGACATTGCACACGTCCTGGTAAGTAAATTGAAAAATATTGAGAAGTTTCGGAGCAGAATATATAATTTAATCTCGAGTCCAGTCCACAAGGATTTCTTGTGACGCCTTCTGGATAGAATATAATAATCTAGGACACCTTATACAGGACCTAGGATATGAGAAGTAAAACTAATTAAACTAAATAAGCTATAGCTTAAATAATCGTGCAATCATAAATATTATGTTAAATTGTCAGGAAAATATGCCATCGCCGAGATCACAGACTGTACTCAAATGAGTCATTAATTAGAACACACTAATCTATAGGCGCAGATTAACGATAATGTTAAGAAACTGGACTTCTTCGCGTTTTTGTAATTTTTCTAAACCTCTTTTTCGAACCACAGTCAAGTAAGCAGGAACTTCCGATCTCAATTCAGAATCTTCGTAATTTTTGCTTGTATAGTGTAGACCAATCAAATTATGACATACTGGGCAAACAAACTTCTTTTTTTAAATATTCCGAGGCACCAGAAATCTTCTTGTATTATATTTATTATGAACTGCATTTCCTTCGACCCAGGCCGTCAATTAGGCAGTCAATTTAAGATTTATAACAACCTGGAAACTCGTTTGATCTATATCCTCTTTTTTCACTTATTTATGACTCTAGATTAATACGTTAGCCGAGTTATCTCCCTAGAGCCTTAACAAGGGGATTATGGGTCATTTTGTCCAAAGTTCAAAAGCCCACCTACGTTTATAATGAATCAAATTGTACCTGACCACCCGCGCTACAAAATAGATCAAAAAAGTGAACTAAGAAAACATAGAAGGTTCGAAGCAACGCGAACGCTTGAATACGATTTGGGTGCAAGTGTACAGCAGTTTTAGTTAAAACGCATGTAAATGTAGCATGTAGCTTTGTTTATGAATGACAGTCCACTGATAATTAGTATTAGTCAATGATGAAAACTAATTTAATTCCTGTTATAATTAAAATCATAATAATATTAAATAATTAATATTTGAAATGTATTCTTTTACTACTTTTTATTAAAATTTGTTACCTTTATACAATGTCCTTACTATGGTGATATTATTCCAGTGTTACGCAATGAAACCATTAAATTGACTGGCATGCAAGTAACACATTTTTACTGCGTACCTACCTAATGTATAACGTAGGTTATAAGGCCGCTTCTAAACAATTTCCTATTGCATTTCCAAAACTCCTTACTGATAGTCTTTTAATCTCTATCGTAATATAGTTATTTAATGTTATGCCACTAGATTAAGTCCTGATTTATGATTCTTATGTTTCTTTATTAGATCAAGTCACGCTTATCTGTTATGGACTCCTAGAATAAGAGTTTTCTTTTTGTTTCCTGTATAACAAAACAAGAAACAAAAAAATTATACTAAGGATCGGGTGCACCATCTTACTTTTACTAATTGTCAAGGATCTGTCAAACTCTATACGAAAAAGACCGGATTATTATAGTTACCTATAGTTCAATTAAGGTGATGCAACTCAGCTTTAGAGTATTGTAAAAAAAAATTACGTCGACGTCTTGTTACTTGAAAGGACCTTAGTCCAATTTATTTCTGTTAAGAAACAACATGTTGTTTTAATTAAATTCAAAGGACACAAAGAAAATACAATGATTGAATTTGATAACCTTAATACTGTAAAAGTCACGTCAATTTTAATAAAACTGTGGACGAATAAAATAAAGCGTTTAGTTGCGATCAATCATAGTAATCTTTAGCTTTCATTGGATTTCAAAGGTAATAAAATAACTTCGTTACTTATAAAAGATTTTACTTTAAATTTATTTTCTCGTAATTTAAAAAAAAACTGCATTATTTGAGCAACAAAGCTTACTATAGAATGATTGTTTTGAAGACGAACACCAGCAGGCCTGAGTACCGCCTGACTTGATTACTTTCAAGCTATATAATTTTTAAACCAACGTGGAGAAACAATAATAGCCTTCAAAATATTTAAAAATTTTAATTTTTTAATTGCAATCGTTATCGCGATAAATTTCAATGTAAGCGGTGGCTCTGCGGCTTTGGTATAAGTATGTATACTAAATACAAAGGAAAGTATTAAAAATTGTTAATTCATTATCAACCTTTATTCCCCTTCACCAGGTGAAATACTAGTACAGTCTTGAAAGCAAACACAAGCCTTATAATGTAGACCCAAGGAAAAATATATCGACAAAGTAGCGCAACTACGTACTTTCTTTGACCAAACCAACTTTAGCGTTATAAGAGACGTAAAAGAGTTACGATGAGCGCGTTCACTTACTCGCAATGATATAAGATAGTAATACGGAAACCCATTTGAACAAACTACTTTTGGTAGTAAAACAATTCCTAAATAAGACGACACCGCGTCCGCAGTAAAATTGTACCTTATTTATACGTTTAACCAAATTTTTCGAGAGTATGTATAATTGTTTGGCACGCCTTATAGCCCAAACGGCTGGACAGTTTTTGACATATTATGAGGTGTCGTCAAATTTGTCAGAAATGTGGTAGTGACATAGGCTATATACATTTTAATAATGGCGCCTACAAACGAAAACAAAGGGGGTGAGAGGATCGATTTGTTCCTCACCATAACAATATGGATATCAAATGAAAGCCAGTAAAAATATCATTTCAAAGTATGATTTTTGTAGTTGTATGCTTTGTTTTTTCGATAATTATGTTTGATTTTTTTATTATTCCCATCCCATCACTCGCATAGTTCGGTAAGACTGCAATCCGACATGATCAGAGAGTGATTGCTTCAAGCGATAAGATTACATTGGATATCTTTCGGTGTAAATTGGTTTGTATTTTTTATGATGTGCCGAGTTATTTATAAACTTATTATAAGGAGTTATTTGTGTTATTCTATTCATGAATTTTACTAAGAGTTTTCAGCGTATAGCCTCGTAAAATATTCTTATTTTAAGAATGTGGGGTTATGGAGATTGAAAATAATATTTCGATTAATCGTATATTTAGTAAAACGCGTGTTTTCAAGTTTTCATGCGTCCTAGTCTGTCACAGCAGAATATCTTCTACGTTTATTGACTGATTTGCATGTTACTTGGTTCGAGGATACTTCACATATAGATCTCATTATTAAAAATACAAAAAATTAAAATTACCCTTTTTTAAGGGTACCTAGTCCTACCCATACATGTAAAGGGGGGTGAATTATTTTTTTGAGTGCACCCCCTTTTGTGGGGTATCGTTGAAAAGAAACAGGCACGGAAACTCTTATTTAAAATTGTTTTGGGTATCCTGTGATGGATAATTTTGAAATTATAAATAGAATAAAAATATATACTTTTTTGCCTATAGGTACTGTCTAATGTTTTAAGGTAATGGTACGGAACCCTTCGCGCGCGAGTCCAACTTGCACTTGGCCAATTTCTTTCACACTGTCGACGTAGAATATAGTCGGTATTCACGTACGCAAGAGCGCCTTAGCCGAGTGAGTAAGACGTCGGACTGACAACTCCATGAGGCCTAGGTTCGAATCTCGCTCGGTGACAAAACTTTGGCTTTTTATTTATTTATTTAGGTTTACACTTTTTTTAATTTTTACATAAGATTATCGAATTATAAAGCTTTTGTAATTAAATAGTAGTAACAGAGCAAAGCTTGGTTGCCCAGGTACTGTCTATCCTTAAACACAACTTTTCGTTGACGCTGAAATTCTAGCGTAAGTCTTTAGTATTCTAAACAGTAAAATCAACAGGCTTATTACAGCCTTACAAGCGCTACATGAGTTCTAACGAGCATGATTAGTTGCGAAGCGTAATACACAGTCTTTAGCAATTAACTAGTTCATGGTGTATGCAATATCGGTTTCTCGGGATGTGGCGTATTAGTTTGCAAATATTAAACCCATACAAAACACTTCTTGATCGAACGTTGCGCTATGGGTGCGCTGCAAGTTGCAAACTTAAATTTATGAACGTGCTGTTAAAGTGGAGACATACGGGGAGTATAAGTTATATGAACGGAGCTCTGGCATCCTGAAATACAGGCTTATAAAATGAATGAATATTTTTATTAATTATTCTGTATACTAAATGTAATGGCGGCAAACTTGAACCAGGGTTTCAGATGCGCCATTTTGTGCAATCGGCATTTGAATCAACCTTACCGAGAGTTAAAAGTTTTTCAATACCAAAGACAGACGTCTTTGTTATTGAATAGAAATCGTAACGAAAAAACACACAAAATGTAAATAAAACATACTTTAAATAGCACAGAGATTGAGTTACAATATGTAAGGCAAAGAGCGGCTCGTACTGCCACAGAAGGTCACTTTACTCTTACTAGATAGGGCTTAACTACTAAACAAATAGTATCTGTGTTTTTATTAATTTATAAAATTATATCATAGGGCCGTTTAAAAAAACTCCTGCAGGTAAAAGTTTGATGAGGACAACTATTCAATATCAATAATCTATTTCTGGCAACGAAATGTTTACAGAAAATTGGCCTTCATAATAAATACCTTATAAACGTACATAAATAAAATAACACTTACATTATTTTGGTGTATAATAGCAAAGTAACTACACATTTTGGTCTGAGATAACGCCATTTGTAATAACAAAAACAAACTAGTAAACGCAGCTGGAACGTTTGTATTTCTGCTCCGTATGTTTACGCGTCAAGTGAGACGACTTGGATCGCGATCGGTTACTCCACTTGAGGCAGGCTTTGTTTAATGCCTGGCTTCGCTTTTGATGCGTCTTACTTTATGAATATTGATAACGATGCTGCTATGGATTAAAAATTCAAAATCTTTACATTGGCTGTACATTTTAGTGGAGAAAGGACACACTTAGATTTCCTTTCATACAGGTTCCTGTTATCGACAAAAGTATTTGACGAATATGTACATTTTTGGTATCTATGGATGCCTCATTTGATCAACACAGAAAACAATACGACAATACCAATACAAACTCTAAAGTTAAGTAAAATTTTAAAGTCATGAGTCAGTCAAGAAATTTTAAAGAATTTTAAAAATTCTTAAAAATTTCTTAGGGACTACACAATATCGTATAGTTGTCCCTAAGGGCTAAAAATGTTTTTAGAGGGGTAGTAGTAAAATGGCAATGGTAAAGCTATGACTGATCAAAGGCGTGACAATCTGATGTTTTTTTTTTTTTTTTTATTAAATCTTGATAACATTATAGTTTTTAATATTCCGTAACCGTCAAATCAACGAGAGAATGAGAGATAATAGCATTTTTAACATTTGATAATTTGCCTGTGTTTTTGGTACGAGAAGCACTGTCCAGATTAATTTAAAAACATAATTTTATTCTAGGATTAAGGCTTTCTATGATAGCTCCATTATAATATTACAGTCTTCTCATTCTGGTGATACCATCTATCGACCCGTCATAATATATTCTGCAAGCACCCTTGTTAAACTCCGTAGACATCCAACTCTCGTTCCTTGATGTATCCGTTCATTGCTATTTCATTTGATCTTGTGCACATTAAATATTTAGTTCGTTTAAACTTAGTGCATGGATATATGAAAACAGCCAGCGCAGTTACTACAAAATGTTTGCTTAGACTCATTTAAAATTGTTTGATAGCGATTTGTTATTTATCTACTATTATAATAATATTATATAGTAGTGGTGGGCGTTATTTCAACTAACCGTTTAATTTAACTGTTTTCTATGCTCAACGATTCAACTGGTTTTATCATAAATGCAAAAGTAGTTGAAATGCTCAACTAGTTTTTTTTCCAACGAAACCGCGCGCGAGCCGTTGGGCACGAGCCGTGGCATATAGGTAGGTGGTAAATATTGAACATAATTTCATATTAACGACTTGGGAATGGTGTTTAAATATGCACTAAATTAAACAGTGTTCAATGACTAACAAAATGTTTAGTAAGTACCTATTTCAGGTCTAAATTCAGAACTGTAGTTCGCCGGGAAAAAAACTTTAAATTTTTCTAACTTGATTTTGCTCTCAACTGTTTTGCCTATGTGTAATGCGTTGAGCCAAAAACGCTACAAATCCATTGAAAACCTAAGCCATGTTGTTTTATCAAACCAGTTGGCAACGCCAACTGATTTAATAACCAGTTGCCCGTTGAACAAAAACAGTTGAGTTTCGTTGGCGCGAAAAACGTCAACGACCCACCACTGTTATATAGAGGTGTGCTTGTGGCGCAGTGGCGGCAGCGCTTTGGTAGTGATACCAAAAGTTAAGCAACCCACGGCGCGGTCGTGATTGGATGGGTGACCATTTCGACCATTGAAGTGACGTCCATGATATGCATCTCCGTGCTTCGGAAGGCACGTTAAGCAGTTGGTCCTGGCTAATATCTGTTGGTATTAGTCGTTTAGCCTAGTCAGAGGCCCTAGGGCGGCTTGATAACATCCGACAGTAAGGTTGTCACTTGCCTTACAGACACCCCTCCAACAATCCGCACTGAGCCCGCGTGGTGGAGTATAGCTCGTACCTCCTCATAGTTGAGGTAGAGGTCTTTTTCCAGCAGTGGGATCTATATAGGCTGACTTGACTTTTTTTATAAAAATATTTGCATTCTACATGACGTACAAGTTAAATGCTTATTATTAAAAAGTGATTTAGAATTACTAACGTCATGAGAAACGTGATGTACATAATAACATTTATTTTTACAAAATAGTGTTACAAAAACTACTTACTTTCTAAGTTAGCGTTTTCTGCAGTAAGCTGTTGATTGTACGGCAGCGGCACTCTTAGAATTACTTGAGGTACCTGAATATTTTTATAGATATTATATACGCGTGTAAAGTGTGTAAGTATATCTCAACTTGTCAGGAGATTGCTCTGATGTCCCTTGAGATGTACCATACCTGTGAGTTGCTATCTTGTATCTTTACATAAGCACAGAATAAGTACTAGTACTCCGTACAGAAGTATGACTTTGCAATGAAATTCAAAGAAATATCTACTCAATGTTGTTAACGATATGGTGTTATTCAGTTCGCCTCTGACTCAAGCACATTTTCATGTAGACACCTACATAAATACATTGCAACATAATTTCATTCTTATAACTCTGGAATATGATTCATAATACACTAAACCTATTCGTACGTGACGTACTATCACGCAACGCGATAGGGTTGACTGCCACAAGAAGCTACTTCCGCCATCTAGCTCATCTTTCTAGGACTTTATTCACGCTTGTCCAACCAGCAACCTAGTGTCGTGCACCGCCGGTAAATAAAACGCGGGAGCGTGTCGCTGCCGGCTAGCGACACCCAACTTGTTTAGTCCCTTACCAAGGGGTCGCTGCGCGTAGGTACGTTTTTGCTACCTACGCGGGAAGATACACAGGCCTGACATAAGTGACGAGATAGTTTTTTCTCCGGCTATACCGGGTCTGATCTAAAACCATTGACTGGTAGAGAATGCCTTTATAAAGCTTTAGGTTTGCTCATTGTGCTTTCTTTTTGGTTTAAATAAATAAATAAAACCGGTGTGTTGGCTGTTATAATTAAACTGTGCCTTGTAAGAGATGTGAATACGCCCACTAGAGTCTGTGGTTCCACTGACTTTCAATCTTGACTGCATCTAAGGTTTTTAAAAGTTATTTGTTATTTTAACCTCCACAGCCGTTAAATTAATCGAAAATGATAAAAAAGCATGAATATTTGTGATAACGCCAAATGAACCAATGAGTATTATACGTGTTACTTACCAAGTTATTGCAATGCATAACCTAGTAATACCAAAAACCTCACACCAAATGGAACTGGCTTAAACCCTTTTTGTATAACCTGAATAGGATTATATTCCGATGAAGTAAGGTAAATCCTACTTTAGCAAACGCAAACCCCAAAATAACCAGTGCTTTAAAATCTTAACCCATTAATGCAAGTGGTCGCGCGAGTAAATTTGCTAAGCCGTCCTTAGCCCAGCGGGTCACAAAGACCCCGAGTCTTTATTAGCCTAATTGCTACATTTGCATAGCTCGATCCATGTAGAACCCAATTATGGACTCATCACTGACTCAATTATTTCCAAAACAAATAGAGGGACGGTCTCGTCTCACCCTCTCGGCGCATTTCCCAACTTGTCCAAACCTATTTCAAAGTTCACGCTATTTCGAACAAGCTAAACTGTAACACCGAATTTATTATTCCCATATAAAAATAAAATTGTAACAACAACGACCATAAACTGAGTTGCGAGACAAACAAATAGTTAGTGGTGAATTCCCGCTATTTGGGCTCGCCTAATGCTTTTAAAAGTTAATAAAAGGTGCAGCCAGTGCTATTCAGTTGCCTCATTAAAAATATCACACGGGGAATAAAAATAAGGCTGGTGGATATAAATAACCACGACCTCCATATAAATCTTAGTTTGCAGTTGGCAGGGTTGCCGAAATTCTATTGATACTTTCCATACCATTCTTTCCACGACATTATTGTTTTATATAAAAAAAAAAAACAGTAAATCAGCAATTGAACCTAGTTCATTGTATCCAATTTAAATCGGTCTTCTTCTACGTCCAATACGACAGTTTTAAAGTTTCACTACGAAAACTAGAGTTAGAAAATTTCTTGGAACATTTGCATTTTCTTTCTAAATAAAATATTCGAAACTACCTCGCGGCGAAAATTTGGACGTGTACTTAAATATTTTAACGGGCCAGGTGGAAATTCAAATACTGAGGTTAGCCTGACAACGCCGCGTCGCCAGCCCTCGTTAACATAGCTTGGCTACCCGCAATGAATACTCGAGTTTTCTGCCTCTACCGTAGGGTGGAAATGTACGGCAATATGGGAATAAAATCCTGGATTTAATCTTCGCACAAGTCGTCGTTTAATCTTGTAGCAGATATGGCAAGGGTAAATAATAAATGTATAACGCAATCACGTTAAATTGCATTGTGGGGTCACGTGGGGTGCGGTTAGACCGGACTCAGCATTTTAGGGTTATTCGTATTTAAGTGCCGAGATTAAAACTTTGAACTTGACGTGTTTGTAAGCCGGTTACTACTCTTTTGTCATTTTATGATGTCTATAATTAAGATGTAAGTTATTCATGATTAAGATGGGATATGTGGGAGTGTAATAATTAGAAATAATGAACCAAGTTTCAAGAAACTACCGTCATAAAATAGCGCCCCCGTAGTACCATTAATACGTTAAATTATGTCGTGGCTTTAGTAACAATTATTTGCGAGAACGATCCAATGTGTCTAACTAAATAGCACTGAAAATGTATGGTAGTAGTAATAGTATTCATTGGCATATTTTATTTTAAATAAACAAGCGTTTAAAAGCCGTTTAATTGTTTTACCAAAATACTTTATTCGTTCTTCTTATATTTATCTTGTACTAATGATGTACCTATATGTCAATTTTAAAAGGAATAAATCCTTTTAAGCCGAAGTAATAATTACCCAAACAAATTATATTTCGCCCAAAAAATTCAACAAAAAACAACAATCCGTTTAATCAGTTTTTCCTTTTATTCGAACTCATTAGGGAAAAGAGCTCATTATTTAGAGATGTTAATAAGAAATTCCTATGTCGTATTTACGTCAGCTAAGCGGCCTTATTAGACAGGCCAGAAGATTAGGCCAGTCACAAACGAAGTAGTGATGTCAACATCATCATTTATCGACACAGATATTTTCGCTCTCAATAAAAAAGCCTATGTTATGTACCTGTACTGTGTGCACCTTCGGAGGAACAATTACAGGCAAGCGAGCCTGCCTTGTTTCACCAAAGGTGCGGTGTATAAATAAAAATGTTAGGTAAGTTCAGTGAATATAATATATTAAATAAAAAATATATATTTGTTCATTCTTTACGGGTTGGTACTATGATAGTGTGACAACTTTACCAATCATGTTGACTTATTTATTAAATGACTAAGGCAGTTATCCGACTGGCAACGATATGTGAGATGAAAGTAGAGCTAGAAACGAGTACTCGCTGGGCTATAAGCGAGTGTTCTTGGGTGACCGGCTTTGAATTTGGAATAGAATAAATATAATTAAATTTGACCGCTAGTTGATTAAAAAATGACCATCGTCAAGCGAGTATTAAGCGCTATGTTGGTCCTTTAAGAGCTCTGTTGGTCACTGACCAACAGAGCTCTTAAACAAACTAGTAAAGCGATTTCTTGACGGCAGTGTAAACAGTCAGCGATCAACTATTAATGTATACATCTATTTTGTTAACACGGAAAGTATATCTTTTAAATGGATTACCAATGTTTGGCCAAAAACCGTTAATCGAAATATCACATCGCAAACTTTTTTCATTTGGAAAAAAAGTAGTTTACGAAAAATATTTGGTAAGAATCTATTGTACGTTACTTAAGCGAGAAAATCGACGATATTTACTTGTTAAGTCGTTGACAGTGGCACAACTATTTAAAAGAAATTGTTGGAATCTATTCCATGAGCTAGAAAGAGCCCTTAGCTATTCCATAATTTTAGCCAGAATAGTACTACTTCATCTAGAATAAAAACTCAAAACTTAATTTTCATCTATTTTCAAAGTATCGACTGTTGCACACCACTACAATGAAACTGAATTCCCTTCCATTAGATTTCGCGAGTTTTAAGCTGGCAAAGGGAGTTTTAATCGGGGGCTAAGTACCTACGTATGTCGCAAAATAACTGTTTTCAATCGGATTAGCCAGAAAATGGGTTCTCTTTAAAAATGTTCACCAAACCTTTTTTGGGTAAGTACATCACCGGTTAGGAAAACACGGCCGCGCGTCAGTCTATCCCACTTTGACCTTGAGACCGCCTCTACTCCCTACGTAATAAAAGCTGTTTTCGAAATTCAAATGGGTAACTCGATGTGCTGCCGACTGTACATAACTTTTGGAGGTAGGTATTTACTTTTTGCCTGTGATTATCCAAACTGAACTTATTCGACAAATTAAATGCTTCTAGGTATTTTTTTCTACATTTTGTGCTTTGGTAAACTTACCTTTACTCTTTTATACAGTAGGTAACGCACTAACAGAGGTAGAACCTTATTTACTCACTGAACGTCACTAGCTTTAGTGACTGCAAACAAGTTCACTTCAATTCATCACAACAGAAAGGAACAGAATTTTTTTTTGCAACACAAAATTAAATAAAAACCATGTACAATAGCCCGTCAAAGTACTGCGTCATCTTATGCAATTGTAGTAGATGGTATTTTTACCCGACTGCGACAGAAGAAGGGTAATGTTTTTCGAATGTGTGAATGTATGTTTGTATGGCAACCTTTTTGGCACGCTCTACAGCCCAAACGGCTTCAGTTTTTGACATATGAGGTGTCGTTGAATTGGTCAGAATTGTGTTACTGACATAAGCTATAATACATTTTTAAAATGGCACCCACACATGAAAACAAATGGTGGGAGGGCGGGTTGATTCTTTTTTTACTAAATGAAACCTACTATATTAAAATATTTTAGTATTTGCAGTCGGGTCTTTTGTTTTTCAATAATTATGTTTGCTTGATTAGAGATTCTCTTAACATACACACATCAAAAAAAGTTTGAGATCACTAGCATAAACTGATATAATTCTTTAAATTTAACTTAATCAAGAATCTTAATACTTTTGTTCTTTGTTTTCTTTAAATAGAAAAACCCTGTTTGAAATTAAGAAATAAAAGTAATTTTATTTTTTTAATAACAAAATTTGAGTAATTAACCATAATGTAATTGTAAGAGGTTTTTTATATAAAGGAAAATACTGTTTAACCAAACTTAAACGACAATTTATAAATGAAATGTTTTTATTTAATATAATATAACTCCTCCCCTGGCTCGAACACATGGGGTGATCCTCCTGGGCATGCTGAGGATCAAGTTATCCAGCATTTCTTGGGGTAACCTGTGTCATTCTTGAATAGCGGCTTTCCTGAGCTCTGGCACTGTCTGGGGACGTGGCTGACGGTTCCACACAGCTCGCTAAAGAGCATCCCAAGCGTGCTCTATTGGGTTTAAGTCAGGCGAGCCGGCAGGCCAGTCTAACCTTGTGATGTCGTATTCTCGGAGAGCAGCATTGACTCGTTGAGCTCGATGTGCGGGCGCATTATCATCGACCAGTGCAAATTGGTACCCTTGGTTTACTGGAAATTGGAATGGTCTAACGATTCCGTCAATAGCAACTGCTTTATACATGTCTGCTGTCATGAAACCTCGATACGGGATCAAAGGTGTTCTAGCTCCAATCATAATACCACCCCAAAAGGACACCGATTTCCCACCTTGCTGAACTGTTCCTGTGGCAGTTCTTTGCCTTTCACGGTTTCCTGGTCTTCTCCAGACACGGACACGTCGGTTATCTGGATGAGTACTGATTCGCGATTCGTCAACAAAGAGACAGTTTTGCCAAATGTTTTCTTCTTCATCTTCTTCATTCTGCCGAAGCCTAGCCCACTCCAATCTCTGTTGTTGACGTTGCCGGGAATTCAGAGACGCCAAGACCTCCGTGCTTGTAATCCAGCCTGGTGCAAGCAATTCCGAATGGTCTGAGTACTAACTATAAGCCCAGAGGCGGCCCAAACTTCTGTTTTTATTTTAGTAGCGTTAATTGTTGGGTCACGGGCTACCAGCAATCTAATATAGGGCTTTTGGGCAGCAGTCAAAACAGTTGGGCGACCATCCTGTGGTACCTCTGCAACGTGGTCATGACACAGGATTGGGATATAGCAAGTCTTCTTCCCTCAAATTTACTATTCTTGCTCGTAAAACTTCTGATGATCCTTTCGGCATTTTTTCAATCACACCTTTTTGCGAAAAATTACTTAAAATCCGTCAAAATTGACTAAATCAGATTTCTGAGTGAGCGTAAGCTATGACTGAAAGCCTTTTTATATGGAAAAACAATTGAAGTGTTTTATTATTTGTATTCTAATTGTATATTTTTAAAATAAAGAATCTTAAAAGAAGAATAAATCATAATAAAATCTACCGAAACAAAAAATATTTCGATTTTTCAAAGTGATCGTAAACTTTTTTTGATGTGTGTACTTCAGAAGATTTCAAAATTCGTATCACGCACTGGTATATGTATACTTTCAATAAAATTGACATCAGTGTAACTGCGAGCGAGTTTGAATCCTATTATTACGTCGCTAGAATAGCTATTTGGTTTTCATTGGTCCTCAAAAAACTACGATGCGATGTGGAAACTAATTTGGCCCTAAAACTGGTAAGGCACACGTCCTCGAACGTAACTAGTATTAAAATTTGTATGCATTTAGAAATATAACAAAGGAAATACAAGTCAAATAGATGTCATATTTATTTTTTGTCCATGAGTATCAACATCATTAATCTCATGGTAATAAATTAATCAGAATATACTTTAATATTACTAGTTAAATCGCCTCCCACAAGTTGTCATAAGGTATAGGAGTGTAATGTTTAGAATACACAGTCTCATATGAGTTGAGGCTTGTATCGATCATGATAATGATAACAAATTACCACAACAATTCCTTATCAGAGCATCCATTAATAACACTAACCAAATATAAGGTTGGTTGCACACTGAACCCACAATAATTATTCCAAAACTGTAATACCAAAAACGTTTTAACCATTCAGAGATCAAGTTTCCAGACACAATAGAAAATCTATTGTTATGCGACCGCCGGCGGACTTATGATTCACAAGGGGTTAATTATGTAAGGTTGATGTTGTGTTTCTCAAAATATTCATTACAATAATTGTATATTGCCTATAAAATTCGATTTTAATGCGAATATAATGTGTTGATGAAGAACCTGATTTTTTACTGTAATATCAAAAAAGGCTAAAGTAAATAATATTTCTGAACACCCAGATTTCAAATTACATATACTTCTTTTATAATCAAATCTCGATATCATTGCAGTTTCTGATGTTTTGTTTCTATTTTATCTACCAACGAGAGAACGAGAGCAAATAGCTACAGTTGATACTAATTTTTGTCTGTGTTTTCAAGTACAGGTATAAGGGCCCAGTGTCTTTCGAATTTCTTTTAATGACATACGCATTGTGTGCCACTACCTTTACGCTCCTTGTCAAATAACCAACCTTAACATAGTCGGATGTGTACGCCCACGTAGTCCAGAAGACAATGCTCAATTACTTCTGCCACCTACCGACTCATCACTGCACCAGAGTTAATAAGTTTAAGGCTGTATAATATTAAACAGGAGTCAATTATAAAAACAAAATGGAAGCCAATAAATATTTAAGTACTCGTAGATACAAGATAAAATCATTAAGCAGTGTAATATTATTTTGTTTTTTCAGTTTCAGTAATCCATTTATTATACGGTCGTACAGCGTAGACGTACACTTTGAAGATAGGACTCCTGAATCTTCATAGAGATTGCGCTGACCTCTACCAAAAGACTTTACCAAGAGCTCTATTATTGAATTACTCGTATGACATTATGTTAGCGAATGCGTAACATATATAATTTTCACTGAACACATTATTTTAGCGTTTATTACATTGTTCGCCTGTTGTAACAAGTGGGCAGGAGCACTCGTTGCGGTTTCGAACGGTCGAGTGTTTCAAAGATGTGGAGTTTTTAGTAACGAACGAAAATCTGTAGAAATCTGCACACGAGTGATTAGAAAATAGAGCATCATCATTCTCCTAGCGTTATACCGGTTGTGCTCTCGCACGCGAGGGCCCAGGGTCCGCTGACCATGATCCAGGATATGGCAGATCAGGTAATTACAATGGAGCGGCTGCCATCTGACCTGACCCTGTTGCCAGGGGAACCTGACCCAGTTTGAATCATTGTGACACATTCAGTCGCCTGAATGTGCAGGTTTCCTTGCGATGTTTTCCCTCACCGTAAGAGCGTCGGTTGGTAAACAACCAATGTACATAACTCAGAAAATGTCATTGGTATATGGCGGCACGTGGGATAGAACCGGTACCTCCCGGATGAGAGGCGACCCGTTAGCCACTGCGCCACCGACGCTCTGATTAAAAAATAGAGTGTCGATCAATTTATTGGATGTCAAGGAAGATATTCTTATGCTGAACCTTCTGGAGAATCTCTCTGGCTTGATGGACAGCAGCGAGTCGCGAGCGTAAGTAATAGGTTGTTTAGTCGATCATTAAGTTATGTATTGAGTCTGCCTTTTGAATGATTCATTCCATAAAGTTAAATTATCAGGATAAAATATTTATTTTTCTGTAGTTTTACAGAGGAGGTGTAAATTATACCATATTTTACAAGCATCACGTCTTGAAAGAAAATATCGTCGCCTTGAAATGATGACTGGTGAGGTGACGGTGACATTATTGGACTTGACTTTTATACTTCTATAAAGTGTGTAAAATAAGACGTGTAAAGATTTATCTTTGTACGGCAGATAAGTTTAATGTGAACCGTGTGCGGTACGAACAATAGAAAAAGGCTTTACAGTAGAGTCACTCTTTCACAGGGAATTGAATTTATAAATAATTGAATTATTTTAAACTAGAATCAGAAATCTCTCGAGGGTATTATTAAATACAATAGATTGGTCCAACTGCATGCCATGTAGAGCTTGTAAAAGGGTATATATATACTTATTGTTATTTAATTAGAAGTTAGTATGACCAAACTACAAGGTGAATATAAGTATCAGCATCAAAATGTATAATTATAAGTTGCTTTCTATGGCTTGGGAGTAAAATTTTTAAGCCAATCGTTTTGGGTTAAGTTGCCTGGTAGGAACATCACGAATTGAAAAAGTAAATTTTTAGACAGTGAAGACATGCTTTGGAATACAAGCCCGTTACTTGATAAAAATGTCCTATTAATATGTAATAATAATATATTTATTTCTCTTCCACAGAATTGGGCTAACAGCTGGGCTATGGCTTTGTAACCTAATATACAGTTTTCATTAGGAGTTTAAAGTTTATTAAAATAAACATATCTTAATTAATAATGTAGTTGTCCTATACAGATAAGATATAATACTTACGTACAATAACCCTACTTTGTCTTATTTTATTAGGCTCCAAATGCGTGTGAGCAGTAAAAAAATACCAAAATCCAGGATCATATTACGAAAATCCATTAAGAGAGGCAATAAAAATAGATCTGTGAACGTGTAAGCAACGATCCTAAATTCAGTCATTCGAAATAAATCGATAACGCCGTTAGTAAATCGATAAAGCTAGTTGATCTTTTGTGTCGTATTTTTTTCTACATGCATTAGATGTTGTGTTTTAAATGTAACGCAGTAGTGTCTTGACGTATATAGGACGATATAAGAGCATAAAATAATAAGATTTAGCACCATGTCGTCACTTGTAAGCTGTCAATTTGAAATCAAAAATAAAAAAAAAAAATTGAAATCAAAATTTACCGACTTTGTGGCGCACCATTTTTTACGGCACTACGCGCTTTCTTATTATTTGTCATGGATCTATCGATGGTAAAAATGCCGTACAAAAATATATGACCAAAATGTACTTACTCTTCTCCTGCACTTTTGAATTCTCACCAGCACTCAGCTGGACAGCTTACAAGTGACGACATAGTGCTGAATCTTAATTTTTTATGCTTTTATATCGTCCTATATACGTCACCTGGTGGTTCATATGACCCATCCATTTTGGACATGGGCCTGTAGTCTATACGTCCAAAGGGCGGTAATGTTTTTATACGAATGTTTTTCAATTTCTTTGGCACGACCTACAGCTGAATATTTTACAGAATTGTGGTAATGACTATACTCATACATATGAATGGGAGTGGGGTGAGGGTATGGGGTAAATGAATGATTGTTAAGCTTTTTTGTTTCAAGACATGACGATTTTTTAAAGAACGTAAATACACATAAAATAGAAGCAAAAAGAAGAGGAAAATTAAGGAAAAGTTATTTCGACTAAATAAAAGAAAAATATAACGTCATGTCGTAGGACCAGGAAATCTAAATACAAAAAAATCGATCTATCTAAATAGCAATAACTCCACCGTCAAGAGCCTTGCTCTTTAGTTTATGATGATGATGAAGTTTTTGGAGGTGCTTTCATATTTTCTAGTACTTGTACCTACTACTTCTTCATAGCTAGGGTATTCCAGACATCTGTTACGAATTTTGAAAAAATATAAAATATTTGCAACCATCAGATGACGTTTAACCCAACTTGCTTATGAAGGAAACGTATTGTGAATATTGCGCATTACTTTTTAAATTGTCATAACGATAACTCACCTGTTATTTACCTTAGGAATTCGCATGAAGTCAAATCCACAATACAGCAAATTCAAATATATTTCCGACTACAACTACAATCGAATAAAATTACCAGAATAAAGTAGCAGTATATTAACTTCACTGGCGTAAGTGAAAACAAATTTTGTGCACATTGAATAGCATTTGGCGGAACAAAACGCATTGAATAGCCTTACAAATGATACAAGAATGTTGTAGAAGATGACTTTGTACCATCTAAGGAATACAACGGATAGTACTTAGCGTGTTATTCTGAATGTTTGTTAAAATCCTTATTCTGATGGAGTTTGCAGGGTTAGAAATTATTTTTTTAAGTTATTTTTTTCGGTACAAAGAAATCTGTGACGAATCCACCTATTTACTTAATAGGTGGAGCCATTTTTATGATGTCAATGCTTCCAAACTCTATGACATTTACTAGCAAAGTCTCAACATCAATAGACATCTTGTACTATTTTTTATACCAATAATTTTCTTCAAGCACCAGTTTTGATTTAATTTAGAAACTTACAGACGATAGCACGTCAAGGTAAACATTATTGAGGCATTTTAAGTACTTGTTATGGAAGCGTATTCCTTAATACTAATAAAAATTGAGGATGAAATACGAAATTTTTAGTACCTACAATTTATACTAATGGAAAACAAAAAGTAAACTATTATTTCTCTTACATCTCCTTTTTTTAGACATGGTAACTGGTGAAAAATGCTTTTGGCAAAAAGTTCACCATTTGTACATTTTCCAGTTTATGCGAAAATCAAAAAAATTAAAATAAATTTTACTTTTGTTTCCGAACCCACAAACTCCATCCAGAATACGCCCTCAGATCGTCTAAATAACAGAAGATATCTTGAAAATCAAATAGCGCCGCCCACCACAGCATAACGCCCGAACAAGAACCGAACCTGCGATGGCGCGATAAATTAACCAGTCGACGTTTACGGCCGACCATTTGTGGTCGGTGACAGTCTTTGGTGAGGTGACATAGCCCAACAAAAGCAACGATAAACTGTCATTATCATATGTCGAACAGTTATCGATGTAACAGTGCCGTGGTTTAGTCACTTCATAAGTATTTTTTAATATAAAAGGTAAAAAAATATATTTAACGAAGTTATTAATTTAAAATTATAAGCATTTAAGTGCTAAAGATGTTAATAGTAAAAGTTAAGAAAAGTTAGCCTATAAATCCCACTGCTGGGCAAAGGCCTCACCTCAACTATGAGGAGGTACGAGCTATTATATACTCCACCACGCGAGCTCAATAATAATTGGCGAAAATTGTAACACGTGCTAATTGTTTATCAATAACAAACAAATAATATTTACGAAAGATCATAAAGACCAAAAGCAGGTCAACTGTATTGACATTGATTGCCCTAAATAATAACGACAAATAATCGAAAATAACGATGTCTTCCCTTTAAAATCGTTTGATGTTAGTTCGTCGGTGCGTGAAAGGTTAAGGAGACAAATTGCCATGAATGTTTTTTTCTAATATGATCGTAATTCGTAGACATAAATTTTGTAGGTCTCTATGTACTCTGGGTTCATTGAATAAACTATTATTTTTTCCTAAAATATTTTATGTATTGTGTACTCGTATATCAATAATCAATTAATAAACCCCTTTCTAATGTTTTTGACAAAAACAAGTTTTATTTTTTCAGTATGTGTTGCGACATTAGTTGATATTTTTATGATATGACTACTTTCTCGAGTGTCACTCGCTATTTTACTTTGCCAAATAAAATTTAATCACGTTCAGACTTCATAATATTTAATTTAGAATGATTTAATTTATGACAAACAAGAAAGAATCTAAAAAAGAATATTTAGCACTTCCATCACTATAATCAGGCAATTAATATGCTCTTGCGCATCTGATAACAAGATGGCGGCGGTGGGTAGGGTGATTCGCGCTGCTGATTGGTTATCACTAAAATTATGTTGTCGGAATGGCCTTGATAAGCCCGGTAGCTTGTTTGCGTATTTTATTATACTTAACTACTTATTATTTTGCGAATAATAATAAAATTTATTTGCTCCAATACTCAGTACACAAAATATATGAAACCCTGACTGCCAAACTAGTATAAAGTGTGTTATGGAAGCCAGTGTCTTTCCAAAACGTTAGACGCATTCATCAGGACAACATAAATTAACCATGAATACAAATAAACTAATAATATATAATAATAAGTAATGGTAACCTACTTCGATTTGATTCTGCACGGGTATTTAATTTATGTTAGGTTATATTGTTTAAATTTTTAACGAGGATTCACATTTATTTAACATATTTATTGTAATCCATGAGTATTTATGGCTTTCTTTTGTTTTTAATACCTTTTGTTATAAAGTTAACTATTTTGTTGAATTATTCAAAAATAATTCTAATAAATACTTATTTAAAACCAGTGTGACGAGTCACGAACTAGTTTTTTTTAATTCGCATCTTTTGCGTGACGGTCAAAGGTAAAGTTAACGAGTGGCCCTAATTACAAAGCTCCATAGTAATTATTTCGTCTGACGGACGTAGTTTGTGGGCGCAGAACGGTAAATATTTGATTTAGTAATTGCCTTAATTTAAGTACTAAAATTGTCACTTATTAACTTACACTTTCCATAATAGCCACAACCTATATTTAACACCTGGCTTTTTAAAGGCTAACTTTTATTTAAGAATTTTCCCAATTTCACTTGAATATTTTTATTTATAAAATATTTTTACCGTAGTAAATATATTTTTATTAATTACATCGTCAAAAGGGAGTACTCTGTAGCTACTACTAATTCAACATCTGACTTTTTAGAGGTAAACTTTAAGGCTTTCCACAATTTTAGTTATACCTAACTACACTCGCAAGCAGTGTTGCCTATCGATAGTCGACTATCGCTTAACTATCGATAGTCGTTCGATACTTGACCGTTAACCTATCGATCCTATCGATAGTGTGAAACAAGGTAATAGTATTAATAACCAACAATAGTATTGCAAGTATTAGCACAATTCAGCTCCAATAGTATCGTTTAAACTACCAGTTGATACAGGTATTGTAATATACATCAATAGTATCGATACTATTTATAGACTATCGATAGTTTACTAGTTTCCAATGTCTGTCTATTGATAGCTAACCCAACGATAGCTATGCAACTCTACTCGCAAGCTTTGGAAAACATGTAGATAAAGTAAAAGTTAGGCAGTTTTCCTAATACGAGGTACCTAAATACTTCTACAGTGCATTTTATATTTATTATATTTTAATTTTTTAGTAATCATTTTATAATTAATTAATTTAAAATGTACAAGGGTAGGTGCTAGGTAGGCCTCAAAAAGATTTTTGTTTCAATAAGCACGACTCAGAAACTACACTTACTATAGGTGATTTTAGAATAAATAGTCACTGATAGTGAAAATGTCCGTTTTCGTTTGTTTTTTTGCAAAACAAATGCGCCGTAGCATGCATCAGCAATCGTTGGAAACTTAAATTATTATTTCAAAACTTCAACCTTTACTTTAGGTATTCGAAGAAAATAATTTGTCTGGTATACAGCTACGTATAATAGCTTTTGCGATAAACATGCAACAAACTAGACTTAGATTGAAGTAATTTTGAACCACTTTCATGCTCCAATAATAATATCCGATCGATTCACAGTTAGGTATTCAAACTCGCACATTATAGATAATAGCTGTTGAACTGTGCTGTCTGTGAAATCCACATTACAATATCTATTCACTTCACTAAAAAAACTTACGAGTACGTCAACGGAATAGCTTATTGCAGCATACTTTCTGCAATAAGCTATTCTTAGAATTTTCAAAAAAAAACGCAGCAAAATTGCAATCACGATAGCTTTCAGGCTAAGCGGTGGACCTGCAGTTACTTATTGTTATACTAAGAAAATGTTTGCTTCCTGAATCAGGAATGGAATTGATTTCTTTATGCATGATCCGTGGAATCATGGTCATTCCATTTTTTATTACGACCTTTGATCTAGAATATTTGGTCCACTTTTTAGTTAATTAGTATAACACCTTTGTAATTGATTTACTAATTAAAACAATAAGTCAATATTCCGCAAATCAGACCCAAAATGTATTTTAACTAGACCACAGGGAAGCAGCATTGTTGATTTTACTACTATGTCGCTAACCCAATATTTTGATAACTACATAGGTACACAATCATGTTTGGATGCTCACAATTTACCAAATCAATGGTTTGATTAATCAAAATTGCATTTAGAGTTGCTGCTACTGGTGTACCAGTTAACTTGATTAAAAGTTAGCCCACAAAACAGTTATAGCTTGGCAACTTAAGTTATTTTTGCCCTCGCTATGTTCAATATAGAAAAACCTAGAAACAAAGGCTCGACCTGAGATTTAAACCCGGGACCTTGTGAATAGAAGCCAGCAAATCGACTACTAGATCGACAAGGCAGTCGAAAGACAACATAGTGCAAGACATAGTGCAAGAGAGTGCATGTTTTGACAGCTTCACGCGCTCACCGTTAACCGGCTGAAGAAAATGTTTATTGAAAAAAAAAGAGGTTTGACTAACATGCCACTAGGAGCACTGACCATATTCTATACTTTTTGGCACGTGGATCAAGGTGAGTGGGTAAAAAAACTCGCAAAGCCATCAGCACTTCTGGAGCCCTACTTTGAAAAACGGTCATCGTTTTTTCGAGTCGTATGGTAACAAAAAAAAAACTTCGACGAAGTAAGGTCATCTAATCTTTTAAGTTATATGGTGAACCTGTCAGTTGATCGCATCTATCATAAATGCACCTTACATTGTTTACTTTAATGGCCAAATTGCTTCAAAAGCTAATCGTGAAGCAGATGATAGGCTCGTTACGGCTTTCCAAAAACAAGGTCCGGACCCTCGGGCCGTATTGATAATTTACTTGTTGTGAAGGTTATCATTAAGTCCGCTCTGCAAGAAATGATTGCAGGTTGCACACACGTTTACTGAGCATTCGGTCGTATCTAAAGAAGAACAAACACTGTTTCGGGTCGTTAGGAACAAAAATTACACGTCGAATGGTTAT
The DNA here is from genome assembly GCA_949316185.1 of Pyrausta nigrata. Taxonomy (NCBI): domain Eukaryota; kingdom Metazoa; phylum Arthropoda; class Insecta; order Lepidoptera; family Crambidae; genus Pyrausta; species Pyrausta nigrata. Next base: position 11,859,878 of record OX438947.1, on the reverse strand, counting down.
TATAGGGGTCTTGGGCGATTGCTTGGCTATTTTCTATGTGAATCATCTAGATGGATACGCGATTTTGGCCGGAACTACTCATCAATTTGACTCAAATTACCTTTGGATTTATGGGGTTTTTGGCCTCGGGTGAGTTTTTTTGCGATTGAAAACGATCTTTTGGCAATGGCCACTCTAGTTCACAGTGGTAAGTATTTAGTTTATCGTGGATATCTTATTACTGTTAAAAGCAAGGAGAATTGTTTTAGGAATTGATTCAGATTTTAAAGAACAGTTTTTGATTCAATTAACCTAACAACACCCTATTGTAATTTTAAATATAAAACAACATATTTATCCTAACCAGCCCTAATTCCTAAAGTAGGTTACACACGACTGGTTTTTTCGCAGAAAATCATACTTGCAACTTTTCTTTCCACGCTAATGCTAACGAAGTAGTTATCGAAGCGCCCGATTACCTGAACCCAGCTTAATAACTGTAATTTAAAAATAAAACAAGCCTTCCCTATTCTTAGAAACATTCATGTTTGTTTCTTCTGTAATTGCAAGTGATTAATTTTTTGCTGTCCACTAAAATCTTTTAAAAAGTTTTAAAATACCGTAAGTGCGCGCATTTTTGCAGAATTTTACCAAAAATGGTTTTCTTGCAAAAATATTACTCCTTAGAATATTTATCTTCTTTTAGCGATTTAAACATTATTCTCTCCAGTTTTCTTTGTTTTACTTTTATGTTATATAATCCATGTTTTAATATTATTTGCATTTTTTTTTTCTAGGTAGCATAACCTGCACGTGTGTCGCCGTTCGCAAAACATGAAATATTTCTTTTCTCACACGGACATCCCGCAAAGGACAATCATTTCCTTAACAACACAATATCCCTTCAATCGTTTCATTGATCGCCGCTTATCTTTTACAATCTTCCGATCGTCATTTGTCATTTCGTGGTTTCACTAGCGATTTTTTCTTCCGGCCAGCCTCTTTGATTTCGCAATCTTTATTGTGACGAGTCAGAGTTCATTTTCGAACGGAGTGTTGTCATTGAAGTTATTCGATTCGCATTTATCGTATGACACAATTGTAGCAACCGCCAGTTTCCTGTAACTGTATACCACGACCCTGTGGGTGGCTCAAAATATCGTGTTGCTTAGAGGGTTGACACTTTGCAGCTGAAGCACGTTTCCTAAAATAGTTTGCGATAGTCATTTCAGTTTGCGTCATTCACGTAATTCCTGGGAACAGAGCCTTCATGGAAATCTCTAAAATCGATTTTGCGCCTACCTGATATTCACAACTGATAATCGCTGATACGCCTACGTTAGCGATAATGAGCTTATTGCAAGGTTCTCTTCATAACCAATACCCAATAAAGTTTCAATCCAATGTAGCGCCAAACTCTGTTGCCAACTTTTTAGGATTGTTTTCTATTATAAATTATCATTGCGAATTGTCGTTACAATTTAAGAGCATAGCAAAACGTAGAAATGTTTAACATTTTCTCATATTATTAAAAAACCTCCGAATATAGGTACCCGAAAAATATTTTTATGGCAAAACTTAATGGAGCAAGTAAAATTACGCAAGCTTATTTTGTGAACGAACAACGAATACATCTAGTTGCATAACCACAGAAGGTATCGCACAAAAGCCCGTAACATAATATTATTTTGTATTGTAACAATTGTCAATCGCAAGAAATTGGCCTGTTAGTGTCGCGTATTGTTCGATTCTGCTCTAAGGACGCCAAATTGAAATTGCTAAACTAAACAAAAATACTCCTTATTATGACTAGATAAGGTTGACTAAATTTTGTGGGTGCGCATTAGTTCTGCCGTCTCGGTATGTAGTAGAACATTGTTGCAGTGATCGGAAGAGGTCATTAAATTATGTATTCCGCACAGCTGGTATCAGAAAGTCCATTTGCTTTGAAATCGAACTTTTTCTATGATACTGAGAGGTCCTCGCTACAAAGGAGTTTTTAAAGAATATTCAGAAAGCGACTAATGATGTACAGTGGTTTGTATTTCGTACGCTGTTGCTTCAGTCCAAATAAGGTGCGTAAAAAGGCGATTCAAAGCAAAAAGTGTTTTATTTCAATAAAATTTTGGAGTACATAAAAAAGATGAGATAATAAGGTGAGCTGTTAGCTTTTCTTAAATCACATAAGGTTTTCATATCTATACGCAAACAGCAAAAAAAAAATACTTCGAAAGACTTGTGAATAATGGCTTATATGATCTTCATCCAAATTTAAAAAGTAGTAAAAACCTAATAATAGCCACTGAGCACACAACCATAGACAACGTTGGCTTAAAAAATAAATAACTATCTAATGAAAATATCTTTGAAGGCTTTGAAATAAATAATATAAAAGTACATACTTTACATGCCAAATTGGACACTACAAAGAGTAGACTCTATGTTCTATTTCTCGGATAATCTGTGGTTACATCTAGTTTCACTCATTTTAAAATTATTATCCAATGAGCTCTTATATGACAAAGCGATATAATTTACCACTCGTTATCCACATGCGACCTTAGTTTATGAGTAAAGCGCAACAATGACCCTCGTTAGGAAGCTTTCGTATCGAGAATTTACTTTGGATTTGGTAATCATTGTGATGCTTGTAATCGTATGAGATGCATCGCAGAGCACAGTGAGAATTATATAGAGATGTGATTACCAACAACATAAATTAAAACAATAGAATACAATTATTTCAATTATAATCTGACCGCTTATCTTGCTCATGCAATTACAGCTCTGGGTATTTAAAAAATATGATCATTGTTTATTTAATACCACCACCCTGAAATGATGCTTACAGCTCTCCTTTATACCCTGTATGAAACATTAAAAAACTTAACTGATTTCTAGGCTAGCAAATACAGCATTATCATTTTGTGTAGCTTTACCAATTCTCACTGGATGGTAAAAGTGAAGACAATGGATAAACTATTTTTAATTTGCATTTGTGTAAATACTACAAAATACACGTATGTTCAATATGTGTCAACATCACGTTTTGTAATATTCCGTTAAAAATAACTGATTTCAAAACCTTTGTTAAAATACAGACAAAGTTCAAGAACTTTGAAAATTACAAAACCCCTGGATTAGATCAAGATCTAATCCAGGGGTTTTGTAATTTTAATAAAAAAGCGGATATGAAGAGTTAAAAAATGTAAGCATATTACTACATCATCTAGAACTACTAGATTTACAGAAGCGTTGCCCAAAGCGTATTAGTCATTTTAAAACTAAGGAGGAGTTGACATACCAAAATTATACATTGACACAGTTTACCCACACCACTTTGGTAACAAATGAAACGTATCCAGTAAGGTGTATTGTTAAATACAATGGTCCAGTAACAATATTTTGAAAGCTCATTCTAAAGAATTGTGTACAATACCACAATGCTGTCCCATTCAAGGACACGCGGCTTGCGTTAAGCTCACCTTTGAGAATCATGAAAACGGAAGTTAACGTTATGGTAACATTGGCAATTTTTAAACCTTGGTCTTACACGTAACATAAAAGCAATCCGACGAGTTTAAGAAATCAGAACATGATGAGTCAACTATCATTACAATAATACAAGATGCTTTTAATCCCAATGTTTTGGCCCAATTTTATAGACCGTAGCCACGGGTACGGGAAAAAAGTTATACAATAAGTCAACTAAGTTCTAAGTAATTAAAATTATAATGATTTTTCTCCTTATGTTGACGCGAATGGTCAAACCCATATGAGATTCCATTCTAGCATAAATTCAAGCAAAACCTAGACCAATTAATGACAAAATAACACCTTAGTCCACTTTTAACTACTGTCGCTGTAATGTGTTAATAACATCAAGTTTAAAATAAAATGTAAATAAAACGTGAAGTAATCCATAGCATTGTGTTTTAATGTGTATACTAAGATTGAAAACGAAAACTAAATAGTATCCTACCATTAACAATAAGAATTCAGGAAAAGTAGGTAGGTACCTATCCATTAGAAAGGTAAACTTTTTGACACAACCTGTATAGTGAAATACGACACCGCAAAAAGATTGGAGCTGGACCCTACATTACAGCTTTTGTGAATTCGTACCGTTTTGAGAAAATAATAGGGATAAAAACATTCCAACATCAATTCTACAAGCGTCACCAAAACTTTCAATGCCTAAAAAGGACCGAAATGTCAGAGAGCAATCAATCAGCAATTCAACTGGCCATCTAGTTTCTGTCGAACAACCCCGGCGCTCCCAATTTGACACACCTATCGCCTTCACCATCTCCTGATAACACCAACTTATCACCTCTGACCAGCCAAACAAAAAGCACCTTTAGTACATCAAGACAAAGACGAAGTTGGAGGCACACGTAAAGTTGTACAACATATACGGGCCGCGCTCATTCAGGAGATACGTCCAGAGATTGCGGTCCATCCATCAAGCCGAATGTCAAAACTAATACTGGGGAAGTCCCGTGAGAGATTTCGACTAGTAATTATGCGTTTTAATGCAGCAAACGTCATCCGATTAAAATTGGCAGCCGATGGGGGACTCATTGACGGGGCAACAGTTAACTAGATGATATGGATATATCGGCGATAGCATCAGCAAGTAATGGATTTAAGTGGAAAGTTAACAATGTTTGTCACTTAAATGATTTTATGGATATGCATACTAACAATAATACCTTTTGATGAACATTGAAATTTAAAAAAAAATGCAATCCACTACAAAACTAACAATTTACTTGTAAATAAAAAAGAAATAGCAATGCAACAAGCAATTTACTTATGTAAAAAAATAAAATAGTGTTGTCGATGTTAAATTTCCATACAAACAAATAAAAATATGACATTTAAGTCACATGAGACAGTTTATAGCAGAAGGATTTTGCCTGTGCAAACACAGCATTAGTACATTTCTTCCTGAATATTAGATTCTAACTAGCTAACAGGTCAATAAGAAAAATGTTAACCAAAGCTCCAACTAGCAAAAATCTTATGAGTCAACTACTCTAAAGAGATTGTGTATCTTTCAAATCAGATTCTTATCGGCAACTCTACATTTTGTCTCATTAAACTGTTTAGAACGCACCAAATATGTTGACGACAAAGTCGGTCTTGTTTGATCTGTGGACGGTCTAAAAGATTTCTATTTGTCACTATCTGTTTATTTCTGCAAAAAAATCGGTCACAGGCTTCTGTCTTATGGCGAAGTTCACTTTGCACTTGAGATTTTGTTAGTTTGTTGTTTGAGATTTTGTTAGTTTGTTTGTCACTTTCGTAACCCGGTTATGAAACAAGCTGATATTGGGTCATTAGACGTATGTACCTTATGGCATAAAATTACCGTGTGTTATATGTCTGCTATAGGATATATCTTGCACATTTTTCCTTTTTTTTTAAATTGATAGTAAAATTGCCAAATGTCTGTCATTTAGCCGTAATTTTACCTAATGGAATGTGACGATACGCCCAAGGATGAAACACGTGTCACTATTCAATCTTACCTTACTTAAATATATTTGCTGAAATAATAGTTGCATAAACAGCTGTATGAATTTGTTTCCGGGCAAAGAGTGTTATTTTCCTGGAATTGGACAAGGACTATGAAATACAGAGCACTCTTTTGTTACATAGGAAGTAAGTAAAACATCTAATTAGTCATATTATTTTACGACCTAATAAACAGCTTCCTAGAACTTTCCATAGTTAGTGAAATAGACATCAAAACAATAGAGTTATTATTCCAACCGATGCGACAACGTGTTAATACAAGCCAGTACAAATATTATTGCATGATTAATTCTGTTTACGTCTGTATAAACCGTTTGCAGTAAGTTAGGGAAAGGAGTACTAGATATTCCCCTTTAACCAAATGTAATAATTAAGTATTTATTTAATTATTTTCAGCTACTTATTGATATAAAGTGAAAGACAGTAGGTCTTATAGGATTTACGCATAAATTATTGTTTTAGTGATAAGCACTCACTTTGCAAACTTATCTATAATATTTAATATTAGGATTTAAGCATGTTCCCACCGTAAATGTAGACAGCAAATTCCAAAGTTGTATTTAGTCAAAAATAAATTATACTTACACGTTACTTTATTCATTGATCATTTGTTTCTACCTAGAGAGCGCAAAAAAAATTACTTTCCAGGATACCTTTGCCCACCTTTCCCTTGTTATGAATCGTTTGTATTAAGTGAAGGCGTCAAAATAACCTCTTTTAGTCTATTGAACTTGATCTATTGTCAATAATTCAAGAGACAATAATGTTTATAGTCAAATAGACCATATTTGTAAATGGATAGACATTAGCTCTGATACTATTCAATATGTTATTTCCTTGTTTTATTCGTGATACTTAATTATTAGATCATTGTTTATGGATATATTTCTCAAAACTGTAACACTAGGTGGTTGTGGCGCAGTGGCGGCAGCGCTTTGGTAGTGATACCAAAAGTTAAGCAACCCACGGCGCGGTCGTGATTGGATGGGTGACCATTCCGACCATTTAAGTGACGTCCATGACAAGCATCTCCGTGCTTCGGAAGGCACGTTAAGCAGTTGGTCCCGGCTAATATCTGTGGTATTAGTCGTTAAGCCTAGTCAGAGGCCCTAGGGCGGCTTGATAACTTCTGACAGTAAGGTTTGTCACTTGCCTTACATACACCCCTCCACCAATCCGCACTGAGCCCGCGTGGTGAAGTATGGCTCGTTCCTCCTCATAGTTGAGGTGAGGCCTTTTCCCAGCAGTGGGATCTAATAGGCTGACTTATTTACTTATATATAACACTAGCTTCTGTTATAAATACTATGTTCAAGTTAAACAAGGAATTTCTTATCGGTTCTATTTATTATAGGTATATTGTAGGTAATTTACTGCTTACAAAAAAAATATACACATTGCTCTGATCCCAAAGTAAGCACATTAGCTAAAGCACTTGTGTTATGGAAATAAGAAACAACTGGTACCACAACACCCAGACCCGAAACAATATAGAAAATATCGATTTCTAAAATATTGACCCGACCGGAGATCGAACCCGGGATCTCAGAGATGGGATACTTGCAGGTCATGGAATTTTCTGTTCTAAATAAAGCACAATTGTTTTTTATTCTGAACCGGTGTATGAGCCACTTAACCGAAGAGGACATCAAAGAACGGGCACCAAAACCATTTTAATTCAATTTTAACAATAAACTTGTTATTTTTATGTCCCGTACGACATAATCATACGTTCCTGGCAGTCGGTTAAAATTTGTTTAGAACCCGTAAAAAGAACGTAAAACACATGTCTCGTATAGTACAAAGTTAATAGAGTCCCAGTGGACAGAGTGTGGACTTTGTGCATTTATTTTTATAGTCTGTACTGTAAGATCTTTAAACATGCCTTAGCTCGGAATATTTTTAATTTTAGGATCCGCGCAGATGGGCTACCGAACACAGCCACCGGTGGCTGTTGACACCTTAAGCAAACGAAGGTGTTCGGTGGCCGCCACTAGTTTTTTTTTTTAGGAAAACCAGGGTTTATATATGGATGATAATAATAAAGTCTACAAAACAATTAAACCATTTCTAGGTCTTCACAAATAGCAGTAGTTTAAGATAAAGAAAAGACTACTCTTATTAATGACTTGCCGGAGAAAGTATTGAAGGATATTTCGTCTAAGAATAGTCTTAAATATATGCTAAAAAAGCACTACTTGTCACTTTGTCCGTAGCAGCTTTTTTACAAGCTTTTATTGAATGTAAGTAATGTCACAGTGTAATACCTATCTTTATCTAATACCTATATTTATTGTTTAAGAATACCTACTTTGGATACCTATATCTTGGGATAGTTATAAAAACGAGAACACCTGCCGACAAACTACTTGAGCAGTTTGGCAGATTTTATGTTATGTTATTTATTTGTTAACTTGTATAAATAAAAAAAAATTAAAAAAAACTACGTAGAACTGAGCACTGAAAAGCGAATAGGTATATATGAGTAATTGATTTAAATATTAAATACTACCCAAAAAAAGTATTACTATTGATATGCCCTATTGAATCCAATAATTATAGCTTGTTGAAAAACTGTGTAGAATATATCAATGCCTGTGTCCGCAACAACTCTGTTAAGCGTACTACAAGCGCGCCAAAGGTAACTGTTTTGTCTGTAGTTTGTATTAACATTCGGTACATGTAGTTGGGTATTGTGACGCAGCATCCTTTTGGGGGCATAGAACTAGTTGTCGGTTGCCACCACCAGTGGTTTGGAGGTGGTTGTCTATCACCAATATAGTTTGGCAGACGTTTTGGCAAATTGGCGCGTAGCGAATGGTCGCTAATGGTGGCCTGTCGCAGACACTGAGTCGTAAGTGGTAGCTTCACGTGTGCGGCGACTCTACACAAAACGTATTAAAACCAATGTTAACAGCTTGTCGCTGGCCACCGCTGTGATCGGTGGCCGATCTGCGTGGAGCCCAAGTCTGCTACTACTTACGTACCATACATATTTTTAAAACTTAAAAAAAAAGATTTGTTATTAGTGGATCACCAACTAGACCTGGTCTACTATGAGGACACGCGTTCCCAGTGTTTTCATGGCCAAGTCATCTTATGCGGCCTTTTGCATTCCACGAAGACTATCTTTAGATAAAGGTTGATGATAAAAAAATGATACAAACCTTAACCTCTTACCCGGGAAAATGGATTCTTAAAAAAAACAGTGTTTTATAAGGTTTTTCCGGCAGTAGATAAAGCTGCACCTTCTTCTCTTACTGGGTGGTTCAAGATGCCTCGGACTATAGAAGTAGGTACTAAACAAATATTTATGGCCTGTAATTTCCCACAGATTTTGTAAAAATCCATAAGAGTTAAATTCCTGTGAAATAAAACCGAAAGATGCAACTTGCAACAGCCAGTATTTTATTTGCGTGTACATGAAAATCATGCAAGTAATTATTTAAGCATTTTGCTCTGCCAGTGCCGACAATACGACTTGTGTGTGGAACACTCTAATTGGTCGATTGTCATGTCTATAAAGATAGCGAGATAACTCCGGCCAATCCAAAAGATCGGACAATTTATATTTTCATTGTACATTGATCTGACGGGCAATTATTGAGTCGGCTTGTAAAATACTGGGGTACTTGAGCTTAACATATCTGGAGATCTCGGTGTAACGTTGAAGTCAATTACTTTGTAGTACTTTATGTAAATTAGGCTTTAAAATAAAGGAGAGCATATCCGACACTTATGAAAATTGTGAAATATTTTTGTGTACCATTTAAATATGCGCCTTACTCACTCAAGTAAAGGTTGATAACGTTCAAATTTAATCATTCTCTACAGTCGATTTCAAAATCCTGGGAAAACACTTTGACCCCCCTATTACAAAAAACTTAGTACCAGTTTTAAGCCAGGATCAAATATTAGCCGACCAATCAGAAAAGCGTTTTTCTACTAGGTTATGACACGAATGTGTTATTTATTTCTAATTTGTCAGCTAATGTTTAATCCTGGTTTAAACCTGGTACTAACTTTTTTGTGTGAGTGTTCGCTGTCTATCTATTAACGTAACTACTAGTGCTTGCCTAGCAGACTGGGGTCCAATTCTCGCGCTTTCGATATTATATCAAATACGGTATTTATCGAAAAAAACATGGCGGATATTACAAAAATCAGAGAATACTCTCAAAGTATGAAAATTCAGATATTTATCATTTTGTGGTTCACCGTGTTTTTTCGATAAATATCGTATCAATCGTATGTGATATAATATCGAAGGCGCGAGAATTGGGCCCCAGGAGTAGAAAACTCTTTGATCAAGAAGTCCTAAGTTTTCATAACCTGGATTTTTAAAAACCCACTTGTGTCTTTACAATGATTTGTTTAAACTTTTCAAGCTCAAACAGTTGTTGGATAAAAAAAACTGCAGATTGAAAAAATGTATAGCTAGTGATGTCCATACAATATAAATAAATAAATGGTTTCAACAAACACACTACTTACTGACCTAGCCCCAAACTAAGCGTTAGCTTGTACTATGGTAACTAGGATAACGGATAGACATACTTATATACGTTTATAAACATCCATGACTTAGGTACAAACGCTCACGCTCACGAGACGGTCGTCAAACGTAACATACATGAGAAAACATTTAGATATGAAGTTAAGAAGAAAAGGGTTTCTCAAAATCGCACATTTTTTACCTTGCAAGACTAAAGCTTATTTCCACTTATATCAAAAATACATTTGAAAGAATAATTAATTATTCTAATCACATTACATTATTTATCGCATGGCCCAGCTCGTTTTAAAAGTAAATCAGTGAAGCTGGCCACAGATAAGCTCACCACAGTCATGACATTTCATTTTGATATTTAATGAGGGTACAAAATATTATGATAAGGCTCTAATTGGGTTTTAAGATATGAGTATCATTTTGTAAATGAGACTCTATACGAAATGTATTAAAACCAATGTTAACAGCTTGTCAGCCACCGCTGGCTGTGATCGGTGGCCCATCTGCACGCGGAGCATAAGTCTGCTACCACATACTTACTATACATATTTTTAAAACTTTAAAAAAAAGATGAGTTATTAGTGGATCACCCACTAGACCTGGTAGTGGATTATGTAACATTGAATGAAATTATTTCAATAACAGTTTTGTTGCTACAGTTGGCCATTCACGGCCAGTCAAACTAATTAGTCATTCTGAGGTATGACCAAAATTTGACGTTTTCAATATCGGTAATTAAAATCTAGGCTATAGGCATGAGTACTAAATAAGTAACTTAACCTTATCATTTTTTTCCGCAGTTGCCCATATTTTATCGGTTCTAGGACCTTCCCGCCCACTTTACCCACTAAATTATAAAACTAAAAGTACCCATTGGGTGGGGAATTGCCCACGTTCTGGCCTCACTGAATGAAATTTCGTTTTCAGATTATTTTTATGGTAGTGAGTGGAGTCATTTTTCGAACTGACCGTGAATGGCCAGCTTAACAGAGTAACTGAAGTTGTCAAATGTGACATTTTCAACCGATTTCAATCCTAAATTGTAAGCAACAGAGTTACGTAATTAGCCCCCAGGTCTACTATGAGGACACGCGTGCCCAGTGTTTTCTTGGCCAAATCACCTTCTGCATCCTTGTAATTGGGTTTTAAGTATCATTTGTAAATGAGACTCTATGTCAGTAATTATGGAACAAGTGGAGTTTGCATTCACTCAATTAAGTAGGTATATTTTTATTAAATAGTGGTCGCTGTACATTTTATTTGTGATATGATAAGTATTTAGTAATAAGGTTGATAATTGTTTAGCACTAACATAATATTGTATGCTCTTTCTAGTCTGAAGCACAGGTCCAACCTAGTTCAGACTAAAAGATAATTTCTGTCCTTTTGTGTTTAAAACTTAAGTTCTTTTGCTGTTTCTTTTTACCTTTGTATTTTTATTTATTTATTAAGGAATAACAAACAGTTACAAACAAATGTGTACATTAACATGTTATAAATAATTTGTTAACTAATAAATTGAGAGATCAGGCGCAGGACCAACGGCTTTACGAGGGTCAAACTGAAAGTTCTTAGAACTGGCCACTTATAAACAATATAATAAAAAAAATATTCTAAAATTTGAAAATAGAACTCTTTGCCAATATTACTGAGTATATATTTCATTCATTTGTCATTTGTTTTACGACTTGGCGGCAAATTGAAAATTGTCTGTGTCACGTCAAAATGAATTTAACACGAGAAAATTTTCGTGCAATGATTTTTTATGACTTTCGATGTCATTTAAGTCAACAAGAAAGTTATGATAGACTACGATTGGCCTTTCACGATGAAGCCCCATCTCGTGCGACTCTTTACAACTGGTTTAATGAGTTTAAACGTGGTCGCACTAATCTCACTGATGATGTACGTGAGGGACGGCCTTCTACGGCGACGACTGAAAATAACATCTGTGTTGTGCGGCGTATGATAGAGACTGACAAAAGAGTGACCTATCAGCAGATTCGGACAAGCTTAGGCATCGGTATGAGTCAAGTGCACAAAATCCTCCACGAACATTTAGCGGTCAGGAAGCTTTGCGCCCGGTGGATACCTCATAATTTGACTAAGGTTCAAAAACTCCATCGTGTGGATTGGTGCCGTAAAATGATTGAAAGATTTAACGGAGGTGACTCAAATGCTGTGTTCGACATACTAACAGGTGACGAAAGCTGGATTTACTGTTATGATCCTGAAACCAAAAGACAATCTGCTCAGTGGGTGTTTCCTTTCGAGGAGTTGCCAACTAAAGTGAAGAGAGATCGAAGTGCGGGAAAAAAAATGGTGGCCTCGTTCTTTGGAAGGATAGGTCATTTCGCAACAATTGTGTTAGAGGATCAAAAAACAGTTTCTGCAGAATGGTACACTACCAATTGTTTGCCACTTGTCTTGGAAAAAGTTCGAGAGAAACGACCTCGCAGTAGGATCCTCCTTCACCACGACAACGCCTCGTCGCACACCGCCAAGCGAACGATCGACTATTTGGCGACATCAAACGTTGAATTACTGGGTCACCCGCCGTATAGCCCCGACCTCGCGCCTTGTGATTTTTATTTATTTCCAAAAATTAAAGAAAAACTTAAAGGAAAGCGGTTTATGAATGCTGAAGAAGCGGTGGCTGCGTATCGCGATGCCATTGAAGAGACCCCTAAGGACGAGTGGGCAAAGTGCTTTTCCCAGTGGTTCCATCGCATGCAGCGGTGTATTGACGTCAATAGACAATATTTTGAAAAGATATAATAAAACTAATAACTGGCTAATGTAATCAGTTTTTGATTTTCTAAGAACTTTCAGTTTGACCCTCGTACGTGCTTTCCGAGGCACGGGCGTTTTAACACCACCAACTTCCTGACTCCGGAGCTGTGTCTGAGTAATTTCAAGACAGAAAAACCCAAACACTCTTAGCCCGACCCGGGATTCGAACCCGGGACCTCATAGATAGTACCCAGAGTGCTGACTACTAGACCAACAAGGCAGTACAAAATATTACATACAGTACGGTTCACTGTCATTTAAGAGCGACAAAAATTGGTCTGCCTATAAACTATTGTTGACTAATTCCTTAAACTTAGGTGCCGTAACCGCAAATATGTCTATATTTTCAAAGTGATTATTATAAATGTCTACTAGTCTGCGCAGTGGCGATCTTTTGCCAGCATTAGTTCTGCAAGCCTTAATGAAAAACAGTTTATTTGTTCGGCATACCCGACGATTTAAAGTTCTAGGGACAACGTAACAAATTAATAAATGATTTATTATTATTGTATATTATAATAACACTCGTAACGATGAAAAAAATCAATTGCTCAAGCATTCATTTTTTAAGTGCTACATCTTGTCTTTATACTGAAAAGTGAATGCTTATAACTCAGCAATTAAAAACAATAATTTATATCGTACTCGGAACTTTATTATTTAAAATAATAAGGCGGGTACAATACTAAGAGGAATTTTATCAATATATAGTAACTTCCTCGTAAAAAATAGTTGTGAATATTAAGCAAAGTAAATCATCGAAATGTAGTGGGCACACGAGTGCGAATAACGACTTGCAGCATTCATACTACGAGTAGTATTTAATAATATTTTTTGTATTATTTCTAAAATGTCTGGCACATTTAAAATATTTTAACATAGAAATACAGATCCGTCAACCGACAAAAGCAGTACCATTATTGATGTCATCTTAGTCACTTCAATGAATTTATTCTAAGGATTTTGTATTTGGTACAAAATTATCTAACATCGAAGTTCAACGAATATTATTGCAAAACTAATAAAGTTATCTTAAACGCTATAATTTTCCTTGAAACTTTATAAAAATAGGATGATAGTTTAACATCACGGTTTTTTCAAGCCAGCAGTTTTTTAGAGTGGGAGGGACGCTCTACTGGCACAAAAAATTGGACTTTGATTTGTTTCGTAAATGGAGCAATAAATCGAAAATAATGTTTAAAAAACCCCTAAATTGTTTTAAAAGATCTACTCAACGACACGATGGAGTGGACGACGAAAAAATAATCATCCCCACTCCACGTGTAGGGGAGCTACTCTAAAAAAAAATTTTCCAAAATTTTATTCTACCACTTTATTGGCGTAAATACACTCACAAAATTACAACTTTCTAGTACTAAGGGTCTCTTAGCAAAACCTCGGACAGACAGACGGACATGACGAAACTATAAGGGTTCCTTGTCAGGACTACGGAACCTTAAAAAGGTGGTCTTTCATGTTACCTAAAATTATCTACAGAATTCCCCCTTACTGCTTTCGTAAGAAACACAGAAACCTGAAAAACTAAAAATTCAGCCAGTCCCAGTTATTTTATTAAAAATCACACATTCGTATGAATCACTCCAAAATGTTTTATGTGCTTCCTTGGACGGACACGTAGCAGTTTCATTTTATAACTATGTTTTAGAGCCCGGAGTTACTTAATATTTACACGGCAATCTCTTAGAAAGCAGGACACAAGAACATGAATTTTAAAACGGTTTTGTTTTTTATATCTTTTACGTCTTCAACAAGACGGAAAGAGTTTTTTTATAACATTAATAGTAAAACGTCTTCTAAAAATTTGGTTAAGAAATTATTTTTCGACGAAATTTATTTTCCTGCAAGCCTTCACGACGAGAGAACACGACGGCTTCCGAAGTCTGGAAAGCAAAAAGACGTCCAAATTAAAAACTATTCGAAAACCATCGAGTGGTATTATGCCTGTTGGCTATATTTATACATGTCCCACATGATAATGAGGTCAGCCTTCTTAAGTTTTTTTCTCATTCACTTTGCTCTGCGTTGGACATCGCGATCGGTAGGAACTCCGCACTCCCTCATAATATAGGTATCTTTCAGCACTACGGCCCTACAACTTGTTGTGTCCTATATAGAATCCATCCAAGTCCATAGATAGAATAAAATATTTTGTTCTGTATCAGTGCCTACTCTTTGTTACTACCTACTCGTCTTACTACGTTGTTATAAAATAAAAAGCTTTATAAGTATCAAAACGTCAGTATAATTTTATTACGGTTTCAAGATTTCTTTGTACAATTTTATACAAAACAATAATTTTTCATTAAGACTAATAATTACAATCCAAAAATTACATTTAATATTTTCAAGTTTATAATTATTAAATCTAATATCACGATTTAGCTTAATTATATCAAAATAGGTACTCAAGCATTACATCTAAGCCAGGAAACAATAACATTGCAAACATTTATTAATTTTTAATAACTATAATATGTACACTTTATGATAAGTTAAGCATTATTAATTTGCAATAAATACTTTTAAATACTTTCAAGCGGTAATGGTGGAAAAAAAAAGTTCCAAATAAATATCAAAAACAATTAAATAGATTTTTGATAAAATATAATTTAATATAATGCGTGATTGATAAATAATATAAGGTTTTCATAATATTTCAAGCATGCTTTCAGTAAATAAGTACGGTTATATAAATAATACGTTAAAATATTTTGGGGTAGTGGGTATTATTATTCATCTTAATCTATTTGGTGTTGTGTTACAGTGACCGATCGTTTTGTGAATATTTCACAAATCTAATAAACTATGTTAATAATAATAAAGTCTAGTAACATCAGTATATAATTATGGAAAGTATTTCCGTAATCAGACTCAACATGTTCACACGATCTTTGTACAAAATATTGTTGTTTGAAAATACATCTTCGTGTTACATACATTCGACCCTATGACTTAGGTTACGTATGTGAAATTGACAATAATGTTAAATGTATTTACATATCGAACATTTAACGTTGTGTTAAGATGTAAAAATGTACAGTGCACAAAATGTATTAAGAAATACTTAATTCTTAAACAAAGTACGTGCGACCTTTGGCAGAAATGCTGCCATTCAGGGAACGGGGTACGTTAGGGGAAATGTCTTCTACCCTAGAATATACGTGACCACTGTTAGGGGATAGCCTGAGGTCATAATTAAACCGAGGACATGTCCTGTTGTCGATCGACATATAGCTATTGTTTGAATGGTTCCCTTCCCCGTACGTGTTGTCCGAGGAAGGCGAGCTCTCATTTTGGGAAGACTCCCCATCGGTCCTCTTACAATACTGCAAGGAATTTGTAAAATTCTGCTTTGAGCAACTATCGTTGGAGACGGGCATTGTTGTGTATCTCAACGTCGGTGTCTGACGTAACGACTTCTTAAATACGCTCTTCTCAGACCCTTTCACTGTGATTATAGTATCGGTCGAGTTCAGCAAAGCAATGAATCTGTCCCAAAAACGAGGGTCGTTCCACGATATATTCTTAAACTTATCTATGACGAAACACAGCTCGTCGTTTATTTGGTTGTTGTCGACAACCTTTATGAACACTACCTTATTTATATCACTGCGATTTAACGACTTTAGGTAACTGTAGAATATGTTTTTGAAATGTATGTCGCAAAGGTCGTTGCAAATGAAACTTGTAGTTAAAACTATGAGAAGACGTTTGGACAGTTTTGAAGATTTAGAAAAACTATCTAACGTTAGAATGTTTAGAGATGGATCGTTTGGTGAAAACTTTTTTGAGGTCATCTTTCTGAATTCTATCTCTGACATTATGTTATGATAAACGAAATTCGTATCTTTGGTATTACATATCACGTAGTAGTCGTACATATGATTAGGGTTTCCCTCTAAAACGTGATCGACGTTAGGACACGACTGCTCCTTGAACAGTGGAACCCCGTATTTAGTGTACAGCCAGTCACTGACCTCGTATCGGAAAGCATAAAATACAGCACCTATCAAACATACAATTACGATTATAATCACTACACCAAATATAACAGCAAAGTAATTATCAGGTAGGAATAAAGACTTAGAAACAATTTCGTCTTTAGACACCGTTGGGTCGCCTATCGAACCCATGTACTCTTTGCAATGACTGAGTACTGACGCAATGGTTATTTTAGTAGGTTTCCCTTCTGTGTCTGTACACATCAATTTTTCCGGGTCTCCCGGGTCCCTTCTCAACCAAGAATCTAACTCTGCTATACTTTTGCAATCGCATGAATATTGATTACCCTCAATAGAGACATGTGCCAAGCTTTTGGAAGACGATGCTAATAATTTCCAAGGGAAGAAATTAACGAGCTTATTGTCGTCAATTCTAAGAACTGACAAGGATTTCAACGATGAAAATGTATTGTTAGCAACATGCACAATAGCATTGTGGTCTAAATACAACTCATTCAAGTTATTTAGATGGGAGAACTCATCCCCCTTCAATTCGACTAACTTATTATTTTCTAAATGTAGTACTCTCAGCGAATCTATTCCCTTGAAGGTTTGGTTATTGACTTCTTTCAATTTGGTGTTATTCAAATAAAGCACTTGCAACTTCTTTTTACCAATAAACACGTGATTACCCAAGTGATTTATGTTGTTACCGTCTAAATATATTTCGGTAGCATCCATAGGAATGCGTTCGGGCACTTCTGTGTAGCCAGCATTTGAACAATCTACTACGTTCGCATTCCAAGTAATATCATGATAGCATCTACAGTTGTTCGGACAAATCATTTCACAGTCGCAAGCAACGAAGTCACAACAATGACACAGGGCGAAACAATGGCTTTCATATGGACAGAGAAAGTCAGAAGGTGACATATCAATTATCATCTTTTTTTCTTTCGCACGTGAATGTACTAGCGAACACAAAGCCTTATCTAGATCTAACACACGCGGGTATTGTCGGCTGTGGCTCAAATAATTAATGCGTTGAATCCATTCCATTGAACAGTCACAAACAAATGGATTTCCGCTTATAAAGAATTCGGGTAAATCACTATCTTCATCTATTTGGTCCAACCGAAAAGCATTCATGTCAAGTTGTACTAGTTTATTGTTATTAAGTGTCACGGTTGATAATCGACGTTGTTTGGAAAACGTACCAACTTGAACGTGTTGTATATTATTGTCGTTCAAATACAATTTCTCAACAGATTGTGGTATTGACGTTACAGTTAAGTGACTTAAGTTATTATGACTTAGATCTAGTAACTTGATATTTACATTAGAGTTCATGTCGTCATTGACAAAGTTTTCAATGTAGTTCTCGTGCAAATCTAACCATTCCAAACTATTGGGAAAACTTCTGAAGTCGAATGTAATAATTTTGTTAGATGACATGTTGAGCCAAACTAAGCTGTTCAGCATAGTGAATATTCCATCAAAATTGGTAATTTCGTTGCCGTCCATGCGTAACAGTTTCAAATTAACGTTTTTGTGAAAACAACCAGGTGCAACGTGCTTTATTTTATTTGAGGCCAAATTAAGCACTTGCAGCTGCGGCAAATGTTCGAAAGTGTCTTCATTTAGATACACAACTTTGTTGTCAACTAAACGCAAACCGAATAGTTCGGATAGACCTCGGAAGTTTTCCCTATTGAGGTGGGTTATATTGTTATTTCCGATATCTAGGGATTTCAGTGACCGTAACTTCCGTACTGAATTTGGGATCGAGGCTAAAAAGTTGTCATTCAAACTCAAGTCCTCGATAGTTGTCATGTTGTCAAAGGCATTGTCGTCAATATGCTTAATTTTATTGTTGTCTATGAAAAGTTCATGCAAAACATGCAAGTCAGTAAACAAGTGAGTGTGAATATGCACAAGATTATTATTGGAAAGCGTTAGTGAGTGCAAGTTTCGTAACTCTTCAAATGCGTGCTCATCAATGAAAGTTATATCATTGTGCTCTAAGTTAAGTTTT
Organism: Pyrausta nigrata; assembly: GCA_949316185.1. Taxonomy (NCBI): domain Eukaryota; kingdom Metazoa; phylum Arthropoda; class Insecta; order Lepidoptera; family Crambidae; genus Pyrausta; species Pyrausta nigrata. The sequence goes on along the minus strand of OX438947.1, from coordinate 11,841,055 downwards.
TGTAGACTGTACAGCTCTTGAAACATGTCACGATCAATCTTAGTTAGCCTATTGTAGGACAGATTTAATATGACCATTCGTAATAATCCTACAAAGGTGCCCTTTTTTATCCACTGACTAGTCAAATCATTGTGAGACAAATCTAAAATTTGAAGTTGTTCTAACCCCTCGAACAGCCCAGGGGGTAAAACATTCAACGTGTTATTACTTAAATTGATTTCTTTCAAAAGTTTCGAGTCTGAAAAAATGTCGGGGGGAATTGTGTTCATGAAATTACTGGATAAATTCAAAACCTGCAAACTGAGTAGTCCACTGAAAGCACCGTCTTCTATTGTTGATATTGCGTTATTATGCAAAAGAAGCTTTGCTAACGATCGCAACTTCGACAAACTGTTGCCGGTAACAACTATCAAATCATTGTAAGACATATCGAGTACTTCTATGACTAAATTACAACTTCTTACACTTAGATTTTGTTCTCTCAACGAATCAGAGAAACCAATAGTCTTTATGTTTTGCAAATGATTATTCGTGAGATTAAGTGTTTTCAAACTGTACAACGAACAAAAAGTTTCCGTTTTGGTACTCCAGATGTTGTTGTCACTAAGATCGAGTTCAATTAGTTCCTTCAAGCCGGCGAAGGCTTGTTCGTGGATTTCCATTGTCATCGCGGACCATTCACTGTTGTGGGTCGTCACGTGGAGTCGCTTAAGATCTTTGAAGTTTTCGAAAGCGCGTGGCGGGATCTGGCGAATCTTACACTTGTCAACGATGAGATCCCGGAGTTTCGCCAGATTCGTCTGCTTCCCCTGACTCTTGTCCGTGTGGGCTGTCAGCGTGCTCTCGAAAAACAGAATCTCACTGCACTGAACGTGCAATGATAATACTTCGTCGAAATGCGTCCGACTTATATTCTGTAACAGGTGGTCCAAACTGCTTATCGTGCGGATTTTGCAGAAAAGCACAGCGTTTTCCGACGTTTCCGTCTCGGAGCTGCGGTAGGCACACTCGTGCGGCATTTCCGCCGCTGCATTCTTCTCGATAACATGACAGTAGAACAACACGTACACTATAATTCGATTAAAAGTTCGGCGTTCTAGTCTTTTAACGATTGTTTGTTTTATTGGCATTTTCCGTGTGTGTAGGTACGATGAGGCATCGAGGTCAGCGTTGCCATTTATGAGGAGGCGAATTGGTCGATCGCGTCATAAATATTCACGCGGTGGAAGCGACATCGCGACTCGCGTGGCATGAGTAGCGCGAGGATTGCGTGCGGCGCGAACGGCGGCTGCCCACCGACTGAGCGGCGGCTTAAGCTCCGCCCAACGCCGCCCCCCGCCCGCCCGTCGTCCAAAGAAACTTCATCTCATATTATCAAGGGTGCATAAGCCGTTGAATTATTCCCGTGCGGGTGTATCGGGCATTAATTATAAACAAAGTGAGATCGAGTTTCCTGGAGCGCGCAGTTTTACGACATAGTACAGTTTTATCAGAGTATTAATTTATGGGTGAATCTCGTAAGACTTGGAAAGGAAACTTGGCGAGTTAATTAGACGTATACAAAATAACACCTCAAATTAGCATGCGTGATAAAAATGATATGAATGCCGAAGAAAAGCACCTTTGAAACAGCCGTCCATAAAGGTTCTTCAATTCAAATAAATCAGGTTGTGTTTGTGTAATACAGATAAATTATAAAATAACGAGGAAAATATACTTTTAATGTATTATTAGACCTTACAGCAACGAACCAAAAAAAATACAAATCAAAAGCTTTTACAAACAACAAAGTTTATGATTCCTCGAACAAGATTAAATATTTAACAGCAATTATACTCGTCTCGTGTTATTAAGTAACAAAACACGACTGAAAACGGGAATTTAAATTACAAATTCGACTGAAATAATAGTTTGGTTCTTACTTCTAAACAAATTTTAATAGTTTTTTTTTAATAGGCAGACATTTGACCGCAATCTCACCTCATGGAAAGCGACGATGCGGTCGAAGATGGGACATGTCTGTCTAAAAGAAGCCTATTCACTCTTTTCTAAATAAATAACTAAATACTAGATAAACTTTAACAACACATGGCATATCTTGGTACTTTTATGGTATCTAGGTAGACCCTTGTTGTAATTATTTTGTTATAAACAGTTACATTTCTGAGTTTGGCAATTAAATAAATATAATGTACAGTGGAGCGTTGAATAACCAAACGTGGATCAACCAAACGACCGCTTAGGCCCACTTGCGCACGTCCGGATTAACTAATCTGAAGGTCTATTATCTGAGTCAAAAGCTCAATTGCGCCAGTCCGGACTGGAGGAAAGGATCCTCCGAATCAGCTAATCCAGACAGGTGCAAGTGGGCTTTTAACTCAGATAATAAATAGGCCTAGAAAAAGTCCGGAATAGCTAATCCGGACGTGCGCAAATCTTCCGCATTACAGTACTCGCGCACTTGTCGCGACGTGTTAATCATCAAATTATTTAATGAAACAAATAAGATAATCGGATGAAATATCGGTTTTTAAAATAGTACATGACTTAGCCGCTAGTGAGCGTGTGGGCTTGCTTCGGCAAAAGATTTTTTTTTGTTCATGTATTATTACATGATTGTCTGCCCTTTTTTGTTTAATTCCTATTGTCATTAAATAAATAAATGTGAAATTGAATCAAATTTCGCTCACAACAATTAATCGACTGTGTCATCCGGTGGGACTCGAACCTACGTAAAAGCTTGCAAAATAATTGCTTAAGTTATAAACATATAATAATATTGTTCGATTATCCGAAAATACCGATTTTCCGAACACCCATGACTAGTTCGGACCCCAATTAGTTCGGATATTCCACGCTCTACTGAACAATTAGCAGCATGTATCCATTATACCTATGAAAACAGTTTAACGTAGCAAATAAAAGGTGGTCTCAAGGTCAAAGTGGGATTGTCTGACGTAAAGCCGTGTGCACTCTTTTGTGGTTTCCTTTATCAATAACTAAAACTGATTGCGTATGTGCTAAACCTCAAAGACTTGTATAATCGCGTGTTTCTGAAAAGTCTAAATATACTGTCGCTTAATTCGGTGTCACGACGGCCTACACATCATTTCACAAAAACCGCACCGAAACAGTTCGAAACGAGACGTTTCAGGCTAGTAATTCAGCAATAGAAAAAAGACAGCAAAATTAACGTTAAACTAACGTGTTTGTGAGATGTTATGTAGGCCGCCGTGACGCCGAATTAGGCGACGTAAGTAGATTTAGACATTTCAAAAAACGGTTTTTGCTCCCCGCTAAATGTAGGCATGGTAAATTTCTCAGAAAAGATCTAGTGCGGGAGCGAAAAGCCCTTTCGCGCCAACTTGCGACACCTTCTAAATTCAAAATTGTAAATATTTTTGAGTAGCCCAGTATCAACATAAAATGGTAGCTAGAGAAAGGAAAACATCAATATTTATTAAATATGTTAGCAATGAACTATACAGCAATAAAATCTATATCTGTCTACATCGATTGTATTCAGTGTAATGTCATTGTCACCATTTTTTAATTCCTGGAGTAAATTTTAATTAAAGCAAGTATAAATAAGGCATATTTTTTATATATATACTTTTATGTACAAGACTAAACAAAAACTCCAATAAAAGTCCGGAATCCTCAAATATGACTGCGGACTCCTTCAGCTAATACCGTTACATCTCGAACACCTGTTGTGTCTTCGGAAACTTTTGAAAACTTTTTACTCAGCGAGAAAACAAAGTACAATAAGAAACGGTAGGACCAGTTTAATTTTACTGCCTCGACACCTTATGTGAGTTGGTCCTAAAAGAAATATATAAGCAAATTAAATAGACCTTAGGTGGCTTAATGGCTGAATAACTGTTACAGGTGTGCCAAAAATCCAATATCTTTACATTGTTATCCATAAACATAAACGTTATGAAAATAAATTATAATATTTAACATTCTAAGAAACATAGGTAACATTGAAACATTTTTGTGCATTAGTTGGGCCGAAAGTCATTTTATCTAGGTCATATACCAAATCCGCGTTAATTTCAACATAAAATGAATGTAGATAAAGTGTTGCAAATACTATGCAATTAGGATTTTGCACATAGCATAGCATGATAGCATTACCTTACACTTCAAACTAAATTAACTCTATAGGTCATTTTATCAAGTGCAAAATGTGACAACTTAGCCAGCCTTCCCGCGAAACTTTGATATTAGCATTATACAATTAAATCATTTTTTTTAGAATTCCGTAACTCAAAAGGAAAAAAGGAACCCTTATAGGATCGATTTGTTGTCTGTCTGTACGTCTGTCTGCCAAGATTTTCTTTCAGGAACGCGTAGAGTCATCGGTGTTTAAGTTGAAATCAACATCAAATAAATATAAAAAAATATATCAATCAATAAATCAAAATAAAAAAATAGCTGCTTGAAGCTGTAAAAATATAAAAGTCAGCCTATATAGATCCCACTGCTGGGAAAAGGCCTCACCTCAACTATGAGAAGGTACGAGCCATACTCCACCACGCGGGCTCAGTGCAGATCGGTGGAGGGGTGTCTGTAAGGCAAGTGACAAACCTTACTGTCAGATGTTATCAAGCTGCCCTAGGGCCTCTGACTAGGCTTAATGACTAATACCAACAGATATTAGCCGGGACCAACTGCTTAACGTGCCTTCCGAAGCACGGAGATGCTTGTCATGGACGTCACTTAAATGGTCGGAATGGTCACCCATCAAATCACGACCGCGCCGTGGGTTGCTTAACTTTTGGTATCACAACCAAAGTGCTGCCGCCACTGCCCCACAAGCACCTGTGAAAAAATAAACTCCTAAATTAACAGAAGACAAAGAAAGTTAAAAATACGGCTTTTTAGCAGTATTTTCTATCATTTTTCAGGGGAATCAAAACGCGGTTCTGTAGTGCTTTAGAATTGTTCGCAGAATACCGCGTTGACTGTTTCTACGCTATTATGCACAAACGATGCGCGTCCTTGTATGCAGAGTCCGTGCCAGCACCAACAGCATCCTGAGTATGATCGATAGCAGATTGGATTGTGCATACGTCAATCACTGTTGCGCTATAAGTGGAATGGTGCAGCAGTGACTGACGAATATAATTATAATAGATTTTTCTTTTTTTGGCTGATTTACTAACACTAGGGCAAGAACATTGTTACTAACTAAGGCTAAGAGTCTGAAATAAATTATATTATTATTATTATCATAAAACCTAAAGACACCTATTATTTTTATAAAATTCAGCAAGAAGGAAGGTCAAATTGAATTTCGCTCACAAAAATTAATCGAGTGTGTCATCCGGTGGGACTCAAACCCACGTCCCTTCGCTATCCGGGCGAGTGCTCTTACCAACTAAGCTACGGAGGACGTTAGTTAGCCGACGAATTTTTGTAAGTGCTTGCTACGCCAGTGAGCCGGCGTTCGATTTCATCAATACTTGGGGAATGTACCCGCATGTATCCGATGGAAATATTTTTACAAATATTTAACCATCAGTTAAGATGAAATCAGCTTAACTTATAATTATTTTTATAACTTAAGCAATTATTTAGCAAGTTTTTACGAAATCAAATTGAATTTCGCTCACAAAAATTAATCGAGTGTGTCATCCGGTGGGACTCGAACCCACGTCCCTTCGCTATCCGGGCGAGTGCTCTTACCAACTAAGCTACGGAGGACGTTAGTTAGCCGACGAATTTTTGTAAATGCTTGCTACGCCAGTGAGCCGGCGTTCGATTTCATCAATACTTGGGGAATGTACCCGCATGTATCCGATGGAAATATTTTTACAAATATTTAACCATCAGTTAAGATGAAATCAGCTTAACTTATAATTATTTTTATAAACTAAGCAATTATTATGCAAGTTTTTACGAAATCAAATTGAATTTCGCTCACAAAAATTAATCGAGTGTGTCATCCGGTGGGACTCGAACCCACGTCCCTTCGCTATCCGGGCGAGTGCTCTTACCAACTAAGCTACGGAGGACGTTAGTTAGCCGACGATTTTTTGTAAATGCTTGCTACGCCAGTGAGCCGGCGTTCGATTTCATCAATACTTGGGGAATGTACCCGCATGTATCCGATGGAAATATTTTTACAAATATTTAACCATCAGTTAAGATGAAATCAGCTTAACTTATAATTATTTTTATAACTTAAGCAATTATTATGCAAGTTTTTACGAAATCAAATTGAATTTCGCTTACAAAAATTAATCGAGTGTTAAATAATTGCTTAAGTTATAAAAATAATTATAAGAAGGAAGGTCGTTACAGCACAAGTAAAGAAAAAGACGAAATAAGCTTTTCGGTAACATCGTAAAAAAAACCTTTGTTTGTACGGAACCCTCAACGCGCGATTCCGAATCGCACTTGCCCGGTTTTTTTTTAAATTAATCTGTGAATTAAATTAAATAAATAAATTTATTGTTTCAACAAACACACCAATTACCTAGCCCAAACTAAGCGTTAGCTTGTGCTATGGTGACTAGGATAACGGATAGAAATACCTAAATACATATAAACATCCATGACTTAGGTACAAATGTTCGTTCTCATCACACAAACATTTGCCCATTGCGGGATTCAAACCCGTAACCGCCTGGTTTAGAAGTCCGGTGCGCAAACGACTACACCAAGACGGTCGTCAATTAATTTTTTAAAGGTTTTAATATAATAATATTTTCATAAAGTAGAAGATAGCACTGACTCTTCTTACGTTGCGGTAAAAATGAGATAAAAGCCTTACAAAATAGTTTCTAGGACACCACATGTTTCCCAAGTTAACGTGCACTTGTTTGGTAAGCGTTTGCAAAAATGAAAGTTTTAACGTAAAAGAGAACAATATGAGTGAATGCTATGAATCTTTAACAAGGTATGTGTAGTAACGTTATGTGGGTTTTGTGATGTGTAACTGAAAAATGTGCTGCGCAGTTTTATACGATTTTTATTGCTGTCATAAACTGTCTTTACCAGAAGTAATCATCAAACTTATAGCAATGGTTTCAAAAACCTTTATGTTGTGGTACCTCTCAAACTATGGTAAGCTACAGCTGTAGTTGTCTAAGACCATTTGAGAGAAAGAGAGAAGTGCGAAGTGTTAATTATTACAAAAGTTAGTTATGGTAGGGTCCATGGACCTTATAGGGATCCTTAGAATGTGTTCACGGGTTCGTTCTTTGGCTCGTGACTTTTAACATACCTATAATATAAATTATTGTTTTTTAAGTGATAAGCATTTACTTTGCAATCTAAATATATTTTTGCACTTGAAAAACGCAACGCGGCAATACAGCGTTAAGAAGCACTTGAAAATTTCAACAGGCTCTGCCAACGCCAAGGTGGCCGAGAGGTTAGGCAATTGCTCGGTATGCGAGGAACGTGGGTTCGATTCCCGCCTATGGTGGTCATTTTTTCAAGTGCAAAAATATAAAAATATATATCTGTAATATGTCATCATCATCATATCAGCCTACTGCTGTCCACTGCTGGACATAGGCCTCTCCAAGACAGCGCTAACTTTCATGGTCCTCCGTTTCTCGCATCCAGCCACCACCGGCCACCTTCCTCAGGTTATCGGTCCACCTAGCAGGGGGCTCAACTACTACTCCAACACTACGATTCCCGAGACGTATCTATAAATGTATCTAAGGAAATCATGACGTAACCAATGCATCAGTTTACAACCGAGAGAGAATAGTACTGGCGCTCTGTAATTCAGGTTTTTCACCTAGTTTAGACGCCAGTCTTTCCCAATTTATAATATCTATTTGTACCAACAATGTACTTATGCAACTGTAATGTAAATATTTAGATAGTAGAGAGAAAGATTAAGATATTTATTTTTATTATAATATTCATTAATTGTAAAATATTTTCTGTAATAAATGTTATCTATCATGATTCTGATTTCTCGGTCAACCCACAAGACGATCGACGACGACGAGCATCGCATCATCCGCTTCGTCGTCACGGGTATAAATAAGACTTGTTTTCTTTCCCAAAAATATTATTTGACAGAACACCCTATATAAGTATTTCTACTTGTTTTCCTAGTCGCTGCAGCACAGGGCAACGCTTAGTTTGGGACTTTGTAATTGGTGTTATTCAAACATGTATTTATTAAAAATTGCAAATTAATGTCACGCGACTGCAATGTGTTATAAGAAGAAAGAAACTCTGTTATAAAGACATATTCACGATTGTTTTGTGGTACGCGCTCCGGACTATCAAACCAGTGGTTGCGAGTTCAAACCCACAAGGGGCAAATGTTTGTGTGATGAGCCCTAGCATTTGTAGCTGAGTTATGGAGGTTTATAAAAATGTTTATAAATATATATCCATGTATCTTAGTCATCATAGCACGAGCTTACACTTTATTTGGGGGCTAGGTAATAATTGTGATTGTTGAAACAATTTATAGTATCTTATTTTATCTCTTCTTAGGAATCAATGTAACAATTTTATGTTTTCCATAACCGTAGCCGATCAAAACTAGGTAAAATCCATTAGAAACAACAAAAATTCATACGTCGAAAACAAAAGGTCTCAAGTACATACTTAGTTCGTATTTTATATTATCATCAGAGGCCTTAAATAGGTGGTTATTTGGAATATTATGTTTTAAAAGCGGTCAAGTCAACTAATTTAGGCAATATAGAGGAGTTCTATAGTTGAAAAGATGTCGACTAGCAACAGCAAACAGTTTAATATTAAAATCAAACACTTTGCACTAACATTAATAATAATTTGTTTCAACAAACACACCAATTACCTAGCCCCTAACTAAGCATGAGCTTGTGCTATGGCGACTAGGATAACGGATAGACATACTTATATACATTATACATCCACGACTTAGGTACAAATCGTGCTTATCACACAAACATTTGCCCCTTGCGGGATTCGAACCCGCAACCGCCTGGTTTAGAAGTCCGGGGCGTGAACCACTACACCAAGACGGTCGACAAACTAACATTAAATTGATGTATCTAGATATTATTAAACACTTCTACCGATGCATTGTACACCATACTTAACATTTAGTAAAACCACCATAAATTTAATTGGAAATAATTTTGATTGACTTTTATTTATTTTTATACTAATACTCTAAGGCCCACTAACTTACTTACTTTACTTTACTAAACTTCGACCGCGAAATCGCCAGAAGGGTGCAGCTAGGTTGGGCAGCATTAGGGAAGTTGCGTCACATCTTCTCGTCGCCACTACCGCAATGCCTGAAGAGCAGGGTATATAACCAGTGCGTCCTACCTGCCATGACCTACGTGGCCGAGACGTGGAACTTGACAGTCAAACTGGGCCAACGACTGCACGCCGATGCGGAGCAACCTCCGCGAGCTATGAAACTGTCTATGCTGGGGATCTCGCTAAGGGATAGGATCCGAAACGAGATCATCCGCGAAAAGACGAATGTCATAGATATCGTTCAGAGGTGCAGTAAGCTGAAGTAGCAGTGGGCTGGTCATGTCTGTCGCAGAACCGACGGGCGTTGAAGAAGGAACCAGGACCACGTCTCGGGAAACGTAGTGTTGGACGCCCCCCTGCTAGATGGACCGATGACCTGAGGTAGGTGGCCGGTGGTGGCTGGATGCGAGAAGCGGAGGACCGTGAAATTTGGCGCCGTCTTGGAGAGGCCTATGTCCGGCAGTGGACTGCAATAGGCTGATATAATATAAAGGCCCACTTGCGCCAGTCCAGATTAGCTAATCTGGACTGGTGCAAGTCGACCCTCCGGAATAGCTAATCCAGACTTGTGCAACTGGGCTTTAAAACTCAGTTAATACTCGTAGACCTTGAACATGTCCGGAATAACTAATTCGGAGCTGCGCAAGTGGGCCTAAAATGTTTATTACAATAACTTTGACATCGCTATAATATATATATATTTATGGGACGGCTAGTTTGGAATTAATGACGGATAGGTGAAGTGACATAGTGGAGCGAAACATTTCAATTAGATTCAACTAGCTGTCTCATATTATAATCAAGTGTTTATAGCAATGTCAAAATCATTACAATTAGTTACGGGGTAAGTAAATACTGAGCTAATTACATACAAAAATGAACACACATACAATACAAGAGAAAAATGGTTTTCTTACTGAACCCTAACGCATTTTTTCCAAAAAAAAAAACCGGATATACAAGATCACTATATCCATGACCACGATCTGCTTATATTTGAATAATGGCAGAAAAAAAACAAACCCAACCTTCGTAATTATGGCTGCTTTGAATGCTCGAGGTGCATACCAACTAGATTACAGGTTTACGCAACATTTGGAAAACTCTTTGATATACATTTTATATCTCTCTCTTTTCTATCTATATATCAGCCAGTCATATAAAACTCACTGTAAAACGTACACAAAAAGTAGTACATGCTCTCTATAATTTTAAAGTATTGTTATAAAAACAAAAAAAAAAAATATTAGAGGCGTATTGTTTTTTTTCACCACAGGCTATGCGCGGTGATGTAATATAACAATTCAAACATTCCAGCAATGGAAATCATATTTAGGAGTTTTTGAAATCGTAATACTTAACTGAATAAAAATGTAATGAAATAGAAAAATAGTATTTCTTTGCTAATTTACTAATAGAACTTGACTCTAGACTAAGCTAGACGTGGAGAAGACAGAGTCGTCCGTGGAGCAAGCTCACCTTGATGAAGTCTGTTTACTAAAAATGTTGGTTACACCTGAAACACACTGAACGATAGCCCATGGGAAGAGTTTACGTAATAATTGGTCAGCAGGCGTAATTGAGCTATGTGGGCATGCACAAACAAGCTGGGCAATTTGTTGGTCGAACAGCACACCAAGCTACACCCTGCGACATCTTATGCAGTTGAAATAGAGGCGGTTTTGCAACGGAAATGTAAGTTGTGCGTTATTGTGCGTTATAGAGCCTGATCGCTAGACCACCCACTGGATGATGGTCAAGGGCATATTTATGGTTAAGTGAGTCACGTTTGAAAAAAAACAATGTCAGAGGTCCCCAACTTGAGTGAGGTTAAGAAGGTTTTTATATTTCGTCACCACTCATGGAGAATCAAATTATAAATTAATTTCATGATGTTTCTAAGGGTTATCTGGATAACTAACTGCAACATTAAATAAACAGTAACATACTTATTATTACACAGTTTTAAACACAGTTTCATTAGACAAATGTTTTATTTGTATCCGTAATAAGTTTAGGATATTTAAAAATAAATCTTGACTGTACTTTGACTTACCAAGTTCGATTCCACGTGCCACCATGTACCAATGACCGTTTCTGAGTTATGTACATTAGTTGTTTCACTAACTCTTACGGTGAGAGAAAACATCGTGAGGAAACCTGGACATTCAGGCGACTGCATGTGTAACCATGATCCAAACTGGTCAGGTTCCCCTGGGTCACGGAGGTCAGATGGCAGTTACTCTACTGCAATTACCTGATCTGCCACAACCTGGATCATGGTCAGCAAGGTCATGGACCTCGCGTGCGAGAGCACAACCGGGGTAATGCTGGAAGGATGATTTTAACTAACAAAGTGATCAATTTCAAATAAAATATTTCGGTGACTTACATGCCATGTGAAACCGCCTTTACATATTCCACAGAAGACTTAACATTCAAATGTGTTTCAATGGAACATCATTTCCATTTTATATCACAAGCTCAATGGATTTCGTATGTTCATTTCATTAAAACTCATTTCAAAACACATAAAAGTTTTTTTTTTTATTCAGACACAATATAAATGTACAAAAGCTTATCCCAAGTGTAAAGTGAAGTAAGTGCAAGGATACATTGATAATGATAATACAAGCAAAACTTGTGCCCGTCGTATTTAGTACCTTATTAAAAGTAATGTTTTTTGTACGACTTGATACCGCGTGTAGTTTAACCTTATAATAATAATAAATTGTTTCAACAAACACACCAATTACCTAGCCCCAAACGAAGCGTGGGCTTATGCTATGGCAACTAGAATAACGGAATGCGTTTATATACATCCATGACTTAGGTACAAATGCTCGTACTCATCACTCAAACATTTGCCCCTAGCGGGATTCGAACCCGCAACCTCTGGTTTTGTAGTCCGGAGTGCGAATCACTACACCAAGAAGTCGTCAAAGACATATTAAAGGCAGAGAGATAATATTATAGGAATACTACGACAACAGTATGTAATATGTAACATTCATACTCATCACTCTAAAATGCTGCCACAAACTGGATCATGTTAAAAAAAGTTTGAATTTAGAAGTAAATTGACCATTACTTCTTATTCACGACTGGACACGAAAATTACACGCCGATTTTATAGTCATAGCTTGAACAAATCGGAACGCATGGCTGCACCCAAACTCGATTATTTTGGGAATCTTTGATTTATTTTCCCATGAGTTGGTTTTTGGTAATTATATTCCCTGTTAGCCTTTAACGAGTGGTTATCGAGTGGGTCTGTCCCGCCCCTAGCAATAATCACCTTGTTAGGCCGTAGTGACGTGCTGAGTTATGATACTCCACTCGATAAAATTACCATACCGAATAAATTGTGAAATATGATTATGCGAACAATATATTATTATTCTTTTAAGTTATATGTGGGGCCAGTCAACGAATCAATATTGAATAAGGCATGATCGAAAGATTGCGACCATAGACTATAGGTGTGTTGCACAGCACAGACAAGCTATCAGTCGGAAGTGTTTGAACGCCTTGCCTCCGGGATGCTGCCGGGATTATTATTCTACTGGAATCAGTGTAAGAACTTATTAATTCTACTACTTATATTATTGTTATTACTGTGTTCTTGAAATAAACAGTAAGATGCCCACCATTCGTTTTAAATTTCAATCAAGCACAAAAGCGGTAAGTAGAAAAGTTATACTAGATACCCCCTTTTCTAGTAAATGTTACTAATGCAAATCTAGTAGTCTCCTATTAGCCATAGATTTAGGCGATTAACACACTGCCACGCACCACGCGTGAATTTCCCTGTACTCTTCTTCGCGCTGCGGAAGCAATAAAAAAATCACATGCTACGCTGCGTTTCGCGTGGCACCGCGTGTGTTGATCACCTATGTCAACTTATCACCTATCGATAAAATCTTCAAACATCACTTAAATAGAGACGGTACAGTGTGCATATTAAATACGATTCGCGTGCTGAAGCGGTATTTTTTGTTGCAGCCTGTGTAACACCCTCGTACTATATTATTAACTGGCGCCGGTTAAACTTCGAAGCTACGCTTCGTTATGTCACACCGTACTCAAAGTAGAACTTTGCATGAATTATTAAACACACACTTTAAAAATAAGCCAATTGTTTTGAGGCCTGAATTTTCTTTTGCTTTTTTTGAAGAAATGCCTAGTTCGTTATTAAGTTTAGGTTAATAGAATTCTTCCAAGTTTAAAAAGTGTGTTAAAAGTATATTAACTTGAGCACTTCTGCTTAAGTCAGTCTTTTAAATAAATAAATAAATATTGGACAGCATCACATACATTGCTCAGATCCCAAAGTAAGTACCTTAAGCACTTGTGTTATGGAAATCTGAATCAATAATGGTATCACGACACCTAGACCCGAGACAATATAGAAAATGTGAATTTCTATATTGACTCGACCGAGATGGCGACACATTGACAATGAAATCAAAACCACTGTAACAAATGTGTTCAGAATTTGTTGCTACCTTGTGATAGCTGGCTGATACATTAAAATACAAGCGAAAAATACAACAGAAGCAGAGAAGACACTACTCGACGTGTGACTGTGAAACAAATAAAAACATATCTTCCTAAAGGAACGTTTATGCGGAAACCGTCCATAAATATGTTTTTCACGCGTCTAGACTTGTTTTCAGTTCAAACAAAACTTTATCACAGAGGAAAAGTTTGTAACGCGCGAACTCGTGAATTCACTTTTTATTTAACACGTCCACAAAGGCAATGGAATGAGGAAAAACAATCTTCGAAATAGATTCCCTACCCTCGTATGTTTACTTAGGAGCCATCAGGATGAAAAATTGACTCGTACGTCAGATACGTAGCTGAAATGACAACGTATGCTGCCAGGATCTTAATCCTTGAAACCGATTTTGAGATTGCTAATCAAAATCAATTTGGCTTTACTGTTTCAAGATGTAAGGTTTAGAATCGTGGGACAGTTGTTCAAGTAACGTTGCTAGATGTAAAATAAACAAAGTGTAAATTAGTTTTGGGAGCGTTCGGTACAATTAACATGTAGAAGACGGGTGATAGTCATTACTCATGTTCAGGCGATAATCTTGGAGCAACACCGTTTGTCATTTAAACATTTGTTATTTACGGCATAAACGGAGACAGCCGTAATAGTTTTGGTTACGTCATTGAATTTCAGGACGTCTGTTACGAAATAATAAATATTAATTTTGGAGTAGCAGATGTGACATTGATAGATGTATTAGTATTCGAGTGAGACAAACTCTTGAAAACTAGACAAATTGATGTAAATGTTATTAGTAATTCAAAAAAATACATAACGTATTTATTATTATTATTAGGGTGTACAGGGCACTGCGCGTCTAATATAATAATGGACTTGCTAATGGGGCTGCAGCGCTTTTGCAGCGCGTCAGGAATATTTTCTGCAACGCACACCGATGGCATTTATTCATAAGAAAGCGTGTTGCCTCGCTGCTGAAGCGTTTGCAAGGAGGCGTCAATCTATAGCATCTTGAGCACAATGGCAGAAAGATGGGACTCGCCGTTGCTTAAGCGCTGTATTGGCCTACACGCCTTAGTATCGGTAATAATAGCGGCTGGTCGAATAAATCTCAGGGCTCTATCTCTGCTAAATAATCTAACTCAAACTGTCCAAGACGTCGACGTTTGTTCAAATTCACTAAATGTTTTTGTAAACAGAAATGACAATTTTAAGTCTACCTACTAACAAATTATGTATCAAAATTAGCAATCTGATTCATTTTGGAATATTCTGTAAGCTCACTTGCAACTTTTAAATAAATAAAACCTCTATTTAATTTTAAAATAATAAAACTATCTAATAATCCGAAATATTTAATTCCTGTATTCTAATTTAAATTTTATTTTTGATAAATGATTCTTATATTATATATTTTTTAATTTTATTAATTTAATTTGGATTTTGAATTTCGCTATTTTGTATGGGTCTCCGTTGCCTGAAATGAAGATATATTTTTTTTGTTAGGCATTTTGGCCTATATTCTTATGATAAGCGACAATACGACCAAAATGGCTGATGCAGCCTGCCTATTTACTCCTTTCTTTATCGAGATCATAGTTTTTGTGTTTAGGAGGTACTAGCTGGTGACGAATTCCATTCTCTAGCCGCACGCAAGTAAGTATTTAGTTGTACTTACATCACCTAAACTACTTTATCTTTGAGATTCTCGTAACTTAAACAAACGTGACAGATGTATGACGCAATACCATTGCTAAAAATCTGTCATTTTTTTCCCTGATCGAAGTTAAAACTGATGGATGACTTTTATTCAAATTTAGCTACCAACTAAGAAACAAGGCAAATGCGTGTAACTGCACTGAAATGCAGATCAAATATGAAGTAAGCAAGCGTAAATCCTTTAACATTAATAAAATTATCTGGTGCAGCTGTTGTGTTGCGCATCGATAAAAATGGCCTGTGCGGCTTATCTGCTCGTATTGATATTGACAATCGGGAAATGTGGCCGGTAATGTTGACTACTCGATTTGAAGTATTCTGGCGCTTTACAGGTTGGCATGAACCATTTATGTATTAAGTGGTCTGTGATAAAAATTTGTCCTAATAGTCTATACAATTACTTAATATACCAAAATATACATACGTACAACTACAGAAAGCAGTAATTTTAAACACATGCAGACTTGTCAGAAAGTTCTTGCAGGTTGAGGACCTTCAGTCCAATCTTAGACTCGGCATATCTACACAAATAAGCACTGCTCCACAACCTACAATTTTCAGCCAACAGACACATTTACATACAACATCTCACACTCAAACCATTTAACAGAGCTACACTTGGCTTAGGCCCGTGTAATTCTGAAATACCAGCTGCAACATGCTGAGATACACTAGTATAAAAATATAAATAATAATAATAATGATTTATTTCTCACCACAAAGTAAATTACATTTTTATGCCACGGTACAGCTATATGCTAATAAACAAGTAAACATAATTTTTGAAAAAACAAAACACCAGACTGCAATTTTTTTTTAATATTTTGAAATTGAATTTTTACTGGCTTTCATTTGATACCCATATTGCTATGGTAAGGAAAAAATCAATCCCCCTCCCGCCTTTATTTCCATTTACGGGCGCCATTTTTAAAATGTTTATAGCCTATGTCACTCTCACAATTTTGACAAATTTAACGACACCTCACATGTTAAAAACTGTCCAGCCGTTTGGGCTGTAGGGCGTGCCAAACAACTATACATACATACATACTCTAAAAAAACATAACTCTCCTTCCTCAGTCGGGTAAAAAGGAAAATTGGGGTATTCAGACGCAAACTTCTTTACTTTTTTAGGGTTCCGTACTATATTCCGTAATTGTAAATAATGGAACCCGTATAAGATCACTTTATTGTTCATCTGTCTGTCTGTCAAGACCCCTTTTGTTACAATCTTTTCGTATCTAATTGAAATTAACATCAAAGACCTATATCTGCACTCGGCAGGGTTGTAGCTGCAAAAAGCCGGGCAAGTGTGAGTCGGACACGAGCACTGAAGGTTCCGTCATACAAAAGTTTTTTTCTACGATATACGTTTACGTACGACTACGTTTTCAGACTTTTCCTTTATTCGTGCTGCAACCCTACTTTCATTTAATCAATGGGAAGTACCCTATAGGTTTTGATTCCCCTGCGAAATGTTATAAAACACTGCTAAAACGGCTGTTAACTTTGGTATTATAAGCTAGAAAAAAATAAATAAATAGGAGAAACCTGTACGATACATAATTTAACAATCCATACTAATATTATAAATGCGAAAGTATGTTTGTCTGTTACGTCTTGACGCTTAAACCACTAATCCAATTGAGATGAAATTTGGTATGGAGACAGTTCGAGACCTTGGAAAGGACATAGGCTACATTTTGTCGCGATATAAAAACATAAAGTGGATAAAAATTTATATGGAAAATCCAACTCTTGCGGGCGAAGTCGCGGGGAACCACTAGTGAATTTACAATTACAATAACGATTTATGTCTGTGGGCAGTCAGTATATTTTTAATTAAAGAGAGTGTTTTATCCAATGTCATAATTCTGATTCAATAATAAGCTCGTAAAACCGACACTTCCAAACAACCCAATAAAACCGTACTGCTAGCTACGAAAGAACGATCACACAGCTCATTATGAACCCACATCATTGTTCCTTATCTACACGTTTAATTTAATTTTATAGACGCCAATAAAAAGCACGTATTCAAAAACGTGCAATAAAACAGTTTATTTACTCTCTTGCTGTAAACATAATCAGATTTCCATAATATGGCGATACTAACATTATCCGGTGTCATTCACCCTTTACAAGCATTGCGTCTATAATTTTGAAATAGACAAAAAGTGGAATTCTTTCGGATTTGAATCTCGTTTTTAACAGGCCAGGAGCCAGGTCCCTAAATGAAATGGTATTAGTGGTAGCAGTGGTTAGCTTTGAAACGGTCTTATCTGCGTTTCTACGTGTTGTATCACAGCTTTGACATGTTGACAAGAAAATAAACTATATGTATATTTCACTCTCGGTTGAATGATTTTATTAACATGTAGGTATATTTTATAACTTAAAGTTAGTTAAATAGGTAGCAAAGTTTATTTTATGATGCGCAGTACAGTGTTTTATACTTATCCCAAAGTGCACAAGTTACTATGTAGATAATATGTGTCAGTTAAACATTTATATGTAAAATGTCATATAAAACATGACTTGTATAAAAATAAAAATCGCGATACAATATAACTTATATCCATAAGTAAATAGTTTTAGTGTCAAAAATCAAAATAAGGACTCAAATATACAGGATGTCCCTTTAATGAAGGTTTAGTTCCATAATGCCCTATTATATGCCAAATATTTTTTCAAGTAAAAGTGTTACCATTTTCAAGACATAAATATTAAATTGTTATATGGATACTTCTGCAGTAAATGATTTTTTCAAAGTCTATGTATTTTTAATACTCCTGAGTATTCCAAACTTTTTACTTAAAATGTTAGTAGGGCTCCCAAAAATAGTAAAAACTCAAACCCAAAATCCCAAAAACGGCAACACTTTTACTTGTTTTTTTGGCATAGGTAGATTAAGATGTAACTAATCTGTACCTAAAGGATTATCCTTTATTAACGGAACACCCTGTATTGCCTGCGCCTTTTTGAAAAGACTCCCATATTTGATTAAAGTGTGCACCATAGCCCCTGTACTAATAATGCTATGGGAATCGATTTAGTTTTTATTAAGCAAAATAGCATGGTAGTTCGTTGTAAGATAATGGTCAGCTTATAAGTTCTAGTTATGATTTTATGGTCGAAATAATAAGAACAATGGTTTTTGCTATATACAGGGTGTCCATTAAATGAAGGTTAATCCCGAATCTTATCATTAAACATTTGTGTAAATATTAAAAATAAATAAACATAGCTAAACACAGGCTGAAAGTTTTTTTCACTTTTACTTCGTCCAGCAATCGACGCAATCTTGGCAAACCCGCACTTACCAAAAAAAAGCGCATTATGTAGAAAATGAGCCAGAGCGCTCGCAATTCAAAACTCTTGCCCTCAATCCTGATCAATGCGCGTTGCATCAAAAGCCATGCCATTGACAACCACGGAGACATGGAGCGTATCCGAACTGAGCAAACGGACCGTGTGATAAGCTTGAGACTGCATAAATCTACATAGACAAACAGACGCTCTGACTGTGACAGAACGACAAAAACACTCGCCAATTATCTAAATGCACTATGAAATTGGGCTAGTGATGTGAATCGATGGATTTCATAATCAATATCGATTATACTTTTGGGTTGATATTTTTAAAACGTCTTTGATTGTTTTTCTTCTGGGTGAGCTCGCTCCATCATCGACTCTGTCTGTGCCACGTCTGGCTTAGTCTAGAGTCAAGCGCAAACCCATTTCAAATAAAATTAAATAAAATTCCTTTTTAGGGTTCCGTACCCAAAAGGTAAAAATTGACCCTATTACTATGCCTCCACTGTCCGTCTGTCTGTCACCAGGCTCTATCTCATAAACCGTGTTAGCTAGATAGTTGAAATTTCACACATGATGTATTTCTGTCGCCGCTATAACAAAGAAATACTAAAACCAGAATAAAATAAATATTTCAGTAGGGAACAAATAAGTGATGGCATTTTTAAATTAGGCATATTGTATTTTATTTGACGAATATCAGGTATATGGCTGTTGCAAAATCAGGCCTTATTATACTATATTATATATATTTATTATATTATATTATACGTGGTTAAAACATATTTTTTATTTCATACTATTATTATGCCACTTATTCCGTTCAAAAATGTTGTGTACTTACGTTTGATTAGTACGAAACAATTATGATTCTTCCGAACTATTTTAGTGGGTACCTTTTTAGAATTTCATCTTATCATTCTATTCAAATTATTTCCCATTTAAGTTAGTGGAAACGCATGTCAGGAAACTCATTCGGTACTTTATCGCCCGTAGCGCGACCATTTGCGTCTACCTTTATATGTGGATGCCATAACTTGCCTGAAGAACAAAATAAACGTTATATCGACAATGTACTGTGTCGAAGATAAGCGTTTGTCGATAACTATAATCGTAAGCGTTACTGTGTGCATCACTATCACAGCACCATAAGCGCTCGAAGCAAAAATTAACCCCAAGATTGCTCCCTTTATGAATGTGTATTAGGCCGTATTCACATAAACTTATCTGCCTATTCGGGGTGAAATGAAGGGAACCCTCTAGCCCCGAGCTCCGTCACCCTTATTTTTTATATTTTCTGTTCATCCTCCCACTGCAAATTGCACATCGGAAGAAAGCTGTTATGTGAAATGAGAATGATTACACTTCTATAGAATTTTGCTATAGAACATACTATTGTCTGCCACATAGAGTGCGGAATTTAATGTCTATACGTAAATTCGATAGTATAGTCATACAAAATGCGTTTACAAACCTCTGTGACTAAACGCCGCACTCAAAGATATAAATTAAATTAAATCTATGATTAAGTCTCTCATTTTTTTAACGATGGAAAAGAAAATGAAGGATTAAATTTATTTGACGTCTCGGAGTACGGTAGTTAGTATAGATAACTCTTTATTGCACACCATAACAGAAAATACAACAAGTACAACGATTTACACAGAAAAATGTACAATGTAGGCGGTCTTATCGCTATAAGCGATCTCTTCCAGACAACCTTTAGGTAAAGTAACATACAAGTACAAGTTAGTATGTACTACTTAGTTAAAAATATCAACGCAACTGACCATTTTGAAATTGCGATACGTTCGGTCAGCAGCACGTTGAGTTACCTATTTGAAATACGAAAACAGTTTTTATTACGAAGGGAGTAGAGTCGATGTCTAAGTGGGGCAGTCTTACGTGTGGCGTGTATACAAGTTATGCGTCTTCACTTTTTAACCCACAGATGTTTGCCGATTGGTCACAATACCATATCGTCCCTTCTCAAGTACTAATACCCATACAGTGTTTTCTCTGATGCTCCAGGCGTTTCTGAGATACGGTTAGTTATTAGCGAGGTATCATCTTGATTGGGGTAGATTGTTCGTACTGATGACAGCACGTCAAGGTGAACACTGTGGCATCTTATGCAGTTGTAATACGAGTGTTTTTGCAACATAAATGTATAGTCTGATCTGCTGGCCACTATACCAATAAGCGGTAATAGTTATATCCGATTATGACTGACGGGCGTGTAAGAGATTCTACTTAGCTATTAGATGCGTGTCCTTACATTGGGGTGAGGATGATATTATAGAGATTAGAATCATTACAATCTAAGTACTTTAAGGTATACAATGTTACTGACTGGTTAATTTATAAATGCAAATTATTTGACCAACAACGAAAAAATATGTTTTTATGCCAAATTTTCTCTGCTATTCTACACTAACGGTGATTTAACACTTTGATTGTCATACAAAATCTATAGTTCAACTGTTTTCAAAGTAATAGTAGCACGTTAAGGTATATAGTTGAACTACAAAAGGAGTTTTTATTACATAGGGAATAGAGGCTCAAGGTCAAAATGACTAGCAGACGTGTGTACCGCAGAAATGCTTTTAAAGTACGACAGAAGATTTTTTCACAATGCTTTTGAAAACTTCTCTAAGATATCTTAGCCAGCATATTATTCTTTTTTTTTAAATACAATCCTAATTAAACTAAAAACGGTATATAACACACTAGTGGTTCCCCGCGACTTCACCCGCAAGAGTTGGATTTTCCATATAAGCTTTCATCCCCCATTTCACCCCCTTAATGTTTTTACATCGCGATAAAATGTAGCCTATGTCCTTTCCAGGGTCTCGAACTGTCTCCATACCAAATTTATCTCAATCGGTTCAGTGGTTTAAGCGTCAAGAGGTAATAGACAGACAGACACACTTTTGCATTTATAATACTAGCTGTTGCCCACGACTTCGCCCGCTTAAACTACTATTTCTGTATCCTACAGGAACTGTTTTTTTTTTCAGGATAAAAAGTGAAAAAAAACCCCTATATGTTATTCCAGACTATAATCTATCTCTGTGCCAAATTTTATCCATATCCGTTCAGTAGTTTTTGCGTGAAGAAGTAACAAACATACACACTTACACACTCACAAACTTTCGCATTTATAATATTAGTGGGATTAAGTATGAAAGTATGGATTCTTGTTTCCAAAACAGAATTTCCATACTCGGCAACAGAGTTCCAACTGAGGTAAACTTACCGTAGCCCTTTGAGGCAAACCGATGTTAACTACTCGCCCGCCAGTTAGTGCGATGTTCGAGCACATCTATGTCTTGAAGTTCTCAATATATTATTCATCGACCCTCTCTTGATCTAAATGTATTTTTTATGAGGCCTGTATACGTCTGGTGGAGTTCTAAATTGATTAGGTTCATGAATTTAAATTAGCTTGATCCAACATTCGGGATGTTTGGTTTAGACAATTAACTGACGATTCAGTCTCTTTGTCAACAGTTTGGGCGGCGGTTTATGTTATATTACTAGTTAACTGTTGCTGTTGTTTTACTTACGTTGTAGGTTATGTTGAAAAAATAATAGTATCTTGATATTTTACATTACCCAACCGATTTGCCCTACTTATGAGTCCAGGGGGCCCCAAATCAAGCTATGTGGCAATTTATTTTTAAGCGAAGTTTTTCATCACGTGACTTTTGCATACATATTTTGACATTTCATTGGCGATAGCGAAGTTCGCTCCAGAGGGATTTGATTGATTTAGCTATGGGCCCTGATCTGTCAAATTTCTGCAATCATATTTCAACCATATGTTGTTAACATAAAGTTCCATATCATTTGAGATATTTTGACACATTTGGAAAGGTTTATGCAGTCCCACTCATCGACTCTACAATTTTTTTTCGGGAGCTTGATACTGTCTTATTATATTCTACACTAGTAGCAGTAAATAATTAAACATTATTAACAGCCTTTTATACTGGAGTTCACCAACACTTTAATTTTTAATCAGCCAGTTTAGTTGACATATTTTGTATGGAAGTTCTGTCAAATCAACCGTTAATCGCAAATTACCGGCTGTTAAAAATTGATAACCTCGAGTCTAAGAGTCCGCTAGTACAAATTATTCGCATGCTATTTTGTGAAAAGGACTTACAGAATAGCATCATCATCATAAAGGGTGGCAATCTTCACACATTAGGTAGCTGTCGTATGATTTAATACTTATATCGTCATTGAACACCAACTAAGATGCATGCATAATGACACCTATCCGGGCAACTCAGAAGTCACAGTCCACTTCACGTGCCCATAAAATATTTTCTCCGCGAAACGGTAAAGTGGTTCGTTGATCGTACCCCGATGAAACTTTAATATAAGTACCTTGGACTAATAGCCCGAACGTGACTCGAGTTAGGGGCCAATTTCGCAAGAGGACTTTAAGAATATCATACACCAACAATGTGGATGGCTCTATGCGAGATCGAGCGGTCTACGCTTCACTCTGATTCTAGGAACTTCAAGCGAAGGCCTATTGTCGTCAGTGGCTAAAATTAAGTGCGATCTATTTAGTTTTCTCTTTTATTCTTGGTTTTCTTGAAAATCCAAAATGTACTAAATAATAAAAACATCCTCAAAAAGGGCAAAAAAGAGAAACCCTGCAGTTACTTCCACTCGGCTTCCTATCGTCGTTCTTGGTCTGCTTAAAAAACCAAAATTCACATGATTACTCATCCTCTGAAAAGAGCAAATAATAGTTTTAACTGCAGTTACTTTCCCGCAATTTTAACAGCGCAAAATGTCGGAATCACTATACAAACTTCCAACCCCCTTAAAGGATGAGTGCCTCGTTGGTCTAGTGGTCAGCACGATGGGTACTATCCACGAGGTCCCGGGTTCGAATCCCGGGTCGGGCCAAGAGTGTTTGGGTTTTTCTGTCTTGAATTACTCACACACAGCTCCGGAGTCAGAAAGTTGGTGGTGTTAACACCTCCGTGCCTCGGAAAGCACGTTAAGCCGTTGGTGCTGCTCCTGATCTCTCTACGGTCATGTCGGACTGCCGTCTCACCGAATTATGAGAGTGAAGGAACAGAGAGTGCACCTGTGTATTGCGCACACACTTGTGCACTATAATATGTCCCGCGCAGTTGGCTAATCTCTGTTGAGATAGGCCGCCATAGTTGAAATTCTGGGAGGACATTAAAAGATGATTTCTGAGATAAAAACTATCCCATGGCCTTTCATCTAAATTGGTTCAGAGGTTTAAGCGTGAAAAGGGAACGGACAGACAGACAGACGAACTTTATAATATTAGTATGGATTACTTCAAGATCTATTCAAGGACTAGACAATTTGATTAGGTCTAAATTATGTTGAAGTGCACCTAAAATACTTACAAATACTATTTGTAAAATTATCTTGAACTGTCTCAGTCTGACTTCTATGGTTTAATTATTCCATTTTGTCCTAAAATACCTAATATTCTATTTCGGTTATTCAGTGATGCAAGGAGGCTTAATCATTTTAGCATAACACCGTTCAATTTATTCCCCTTACAAAGGTCTTATCTTGAATGAGAGAAGCTTGTTTTAATGTCGTTAATTTAAGGCTCTGGCTTCAGTAACGATTTCATTGTGATGTACTTATAACAATAGAAGCGTAAAGAGTGGCCTTACTTTAAAATAATAATCAATGTAAAGTCAGCCTAAATAAATCTCGCTGCTGGGAAAAGGCCTCACCTCAACTATGAGGAGTTACGAGCCATACTCCACCACGCGGGCTCAGTGCGAATTGGTGGAGGGGTGTCTGTACCTTACTGTCATGTTATCAAGCCGCCCTAGGGCCTCTTACTAGGCTTAAACGATAAATACAAACAGATATTAGTCGGGAACAACTGCTTAACGTGCCTTCCGAAGCACGGAGATGCTTGTCATGGACGTCACTTAAATAGCCGGAAGGTTACCCATCCAATTACGACCGCGCCGTGGGTTCCTTAACTTCGGTACACTAAAAAAAAGGATCAACCAAACTAGTTTTGTTAGTTGAAGGTTTCGTTGTAGGGAAGTCATTTTTGGTTAAATATAAACAATCTTTTGGTTATTAATAACAAAACCAGTTTGTTACTGATAACCAGAAGTTCGCAAGTCACTAGATTACGGCCTACTAGTAGCCAAATTTTGGTTACTGTTAACCAATATTTTTTTTCAGTGAAGCACCTCATTAACGACAAAAACAAAATAAAAAATAGTTTTTGTATGTTAAGCAAACAAGAGACACTAAGACATGTCCGGTCCCAATATAGTCCCATTACTACACTTCCTTCTGGATGATTGTGGAGTAGTGCTTTTGTCATCATCGTCATTACGCAGGACGTCCACTATTGAACATAGGCCTCCCCCATAGATTTCCAAAGTGATCTGTTACAAGCGACTTGCATCCAGTGCGTTCCTGTGACCTTTATTAGGGCGTCTGTCTATCTTGCCGGTGGACGCCCTACGCTACGTTTTTGATCAAAATTAAATGGTCTCCAATCAAGAACCTTTCTGCCCCAACGGCCATCATTTCTTCGTGCATTGTGCCCTGCCCACTGCCACTTAAGCTTGCTGATCCGCAGTGCTCTTGTGTTAGTGGAAGAATCAGTCATATTTTTAGTACGCTGTTTTTTTATTTAAGGATCGTACGAATCCTATGATTTGACGACCTCTGTTGTAGAGGCCGTCGGTTTTCATGGTGTCACAATTTCTGAGGCCCTGGGTTCGATTCCCGGTTTAGGTACCGCCGTCATTTCTGATTTCCAGAAATGATTAGGCACTAGCAACTTACTGTAGGATCAGAACAATGTTTAATATGATGTCTTTTTTAGTTTTTATTTTTTTACTTAATAATTCCCAACAGATTTGCGTACTCAAACGTGTAAATATAATGCATAATTTGTGAATAAACCTAAACTACTACTTTGTTGATATATTGGAAAGAGCCTATGCTTTTACTGTGATAGAGCCTACCAAATATGCCACAGTTGTATTTTATGTACAAGTAATAGCAGTACATACGTTTTCAATAGGTATTTAATCTAGATTAGACCTGGGTACGAAATGATCTCTTGAGCAAGGATTAACGAAATATTTATTAATAAAATATTGACGGAGTTCTTATTACTAAACCTAATTTATTAAGTTACAAACAATATAACTACTACGAAGTCTGAATCTGAAAATACTAATTAATTAAATCAGCATTTCGCCATTAAACCCCATCCCAACTAGAGAACAATATTTAGGGACTGGATTTGTTTATTGAACAGAGCACTATGATATGATAAAAAGGAAAATGCACAAATGGTATCATTTTTCACATCAATAGATATGATTTTATTTTTATGATAATAGCTGCCAAAACCAACCAAATATTTTCACGGCTGCATGTATGCTGAATACAAGGGAATACTAGCTTTAAAATCCGCGATATAAAACTTGCATGATATAATTGTATTCTGGCAAATAAATGATTGATTATGTTAACGAAATGCATAGCTACCTATAAATACAGCTATCATCAGCTGGGTACTTACTCAAACCGCGAAAATCTAATTTGGTTATATCAATTACCCGAAAACAAAGCCTGACCATCACTGTAAACATTATCAATTCAAGAATCGCAAGGAACAAAAGGGCGGACTGTACACAATTAAAATGTCTCCCAGAGGGTATCACTCTTTCGAACTACTTTGTTAATTTATCTAAACCAATTACAAGAGTGCGCCGCAATACCGTCGGGAAAGGCAATTCTATTATTTTACGCTTAACTGAAAAGTGTACGGTTTGCAAAATAATTTAATAATAATATTTAAACTCTAGCCTAGAGCGCTCTGGCGACTTAACACTCGTACTATCATCATCATCCTACTTGAAAAAAAGTGGCATTTAGTAGATCATACTGAGACGTATTCGCAGTTATAGGAATATCCTTCATTTTTTGGGACACCCTGTATACCTTGGGGTAGAAAGGTCGTAAAAGCCATATAAGGCGTATGGCTTTTACGACCTTTCTACCCCAAGGTAGCGAATGTATAAATCAAAGAAACTTTCTTTTAAAGTGTTGGTAAGCACTAAGAAACACTTTTTTCAGTATGAAACTACGTCAGTTTTGAAACTAAATCGATAAAAACTGGAACAAGATGTAACACGGGAACACATTTAGCAATGAATTCTGGAAGGTGGGGAAGCGAAGGGGTACCCAGAGTCTACGAGGATGAAGTCGCGGGCTAAAAGCTATACATGTATTAAAGGATGCCACGCGGACGAAGTCGCGGGTAACATCAGCTAGTAAATATATGTATATGGTAAGATTCTTGATTTTTTTACCATCAGTACTTATTGTATCCATGCAAAGCAGTATTTTTTAAATTATCAGATAAATTGGTAGAAACTAATCAATTTGATGATGATCTCGTCCTCTGAAACACAAGATTTCAAGTCAACTTTGGTCAGAAAGTGTCAAAATCATCTTTAATGAGCGATTTTCCTAGTGTCAAAAATCAGTACTTAAAAATCCGCTAGATGGTGTCAAACAACATATTTTAATTTAGGAAAAAGGCTGGTTTTAAGTTGTTCGTGTTAATATGTTTATGTTTAGCTAAAATAGTAAGCTGACAGACACTCTATGAAATGGAGTCCAATATAGGTTTAAATAGGTATATAATAACAGTAGTACATCACCAAAGTGTTAGTATGTAGTCTACATAAGTACAGTTATCCGATTGTCAAACTTAGTACCAAGTTTAGGGTTCCAAATTGTTTGAGTTTTGAAACATGCGGTGACCTCTAGTAGTTCCAACTAGAGGTTAATATTAATGCGTACAGATACTTATAGAAGTATCTGTATGTATTAATATTAACCTCTAGTCTACCAGAAGGTAGGTATAGACCTACCTACTACTGGTACATCAATGAGCAGAAACAAACATATCGTTATTACTACTTTATCGAGTTAATGACTAATTATAGGCCAAATCAGAAATTAGTGGTAAACAAAATGTATTCAATATAACCAATCAAAAAAATTAAACAAATACCGGGAAAGGGTTGCAGTTTTTTTGTATCTCAAATTATTGACATACACGTAATGTCAAAACTAATTTCTCATCAGCACAAACGGTACGCAAGAACAAAACGATACAAACAAAACTAATTTGTCGACACCCGGAAACTCTAAATCCGACAGAAAACGGGAGCGTCATTTGGGAATTTTCTAATTACATTTTCAAAGACACCTCGTCTGTTGAACATGTGACTGAGAAAGGTCACGTATAGAAAATTGGGAGTCCGGGTGACAGCGGTCAACGGAATTTGCCTCCCGACTCCGTTTTTCTGATTGTGGCGATTCTCATTTGTTTGATTAGAATTTTAATTTATTTTCTTTTTTGTTGCCTGCCAATTGTAAATTTTGTTCATTTTGAGTATTTTTTTAATAAATATTTAGATTTTAAGCTTATAAAATGTAATGAGAGTATGCTATTTCAACGTTTTGATATATCATATAGTTTACATCAATAAAATTTTATTTTTGATACTTAAAACTGTTTTTAATAAGTTGTCCACAAAAAGTTGAACAACCTTTTTGGCACCCATTTAAAAAAAGCACCAAATAAACTACTCAATAATACAGACCCCTTTTGCAGACTTAATAAACTGCCAATACCTCTGGTAAGACGAAATTTCATAGATATTTTATTCACATGACGCGACAATTTAATCATAAATTTTCAAACAAACTTTGTCCCTTGAAATTTTCTTGCCACCTAATTTGAGAGCTTGCCATCTGCGCAACCCTATTGCAAAATAATTACCGAAAAGTAAATTATGCACCCTTTAAGCTGCATCAAATTTGGGTAGATAAAGTCACGTTAAAATATTAAAGAAGGGATAGTACCACATGGCGAATTTTAAAGACATTATCTTATGAGTAGTGTCACACTTTCTAATGGGAAGGGGCGGAAAATATACGATATTGTGCAGTGCACTTGGCAAACGTTTTTATTACAATAGAAAACAATTAAGGAGACCGCATATAATAAGAATGGGACAAGTGACACAATAAAGAAGGCTGTGTAAGACCTGTTTATGTTTCCTTAATGTTAGCATCATATTCAGTTATCATGTTACCAAGACGAATGTTTTTGTCGTTGTTACTTCATAAATGAGACGCAAAATATGTAGGTACTAGCTATTTGTGACATAGTCATTCCTATTGCTTTTAATTACAATCATTATCAATTGTAGCTTTAATAATTCTTTATGTATGAAAATATCCCCAAAATATACGACTGCCCCATTTGATAGAAACTACACTAGAACTGACGCAAAAGGACCCAAAAATAAAGAAATCAAACGAATTATGAAAGAAGAAATCGGCCAACCAAAATATGAGCTGCATTCAGCCACTGGCGATAATAACTCTGCATCTCCATTTCGAAAAGCAATCGCGACCAGTTGCGCTTTGCCACAATCACCCTTAGGAGACTTCTTGCTTTAAAAGCGATAATCGTGTACCCGGCTTCGCGAGGCTTTACGTAATAACCCCGCAATTGCTACATGTCTCTTTTAGACCACCGTCAACGAAAACACTCGGAGTGGCACGCTCCTCTATTGTCCGATTCACAATTATCCCGCGGAAGCGGTACGGACACATGGGAAAAAAAAGAAATATTTATTCAAGAGACGCAATCATGGCGAATAAAACGATTATCCGCTTCTATGTTCGCGGAATAGCTCCCGTTTCAGACAATAGACGTTTATGTGTGCACGGTTTTTGCATTTTAGAACTGGGTTTAGGAGTCAATAGTGAGTTCGCATTCCTTTTTTACAGTCATCTTTTTCATTGCTGACGTTACCCTGGGATTTGGAAACGGTGGCAGGATAATAACGGAACTTTTCAGACTTTTTTTAAAGTATATTCGGGACATTTAAACAAGTATACGTATGGATAAATAAAATAATAATTTTGCGTCACTGCTTTAAGGTTTTGATATTCTTTTATTATATGTATTTATTTGGCAGAGTCCGCTATTTGTACTTCTTTGTATGTGCAATGAAGAACAAATGAATAAAGATAGTAAAAAAATATTGATTAGCGTAGCCTGAAAAGTTTTTACTGTTATTTTGTTTTTATGGTTTGGACTAACATCATTATTATTATTTATTAATTTAAGAGTTACAATTAAATAACCGTTACAAATAACACATTTCTTGAAATCACAAAAAATACTACGGTTTTAAACTTTTGACTCATATTTGCGATAGGGGAAAGCAAGTAAAACAGAGATATAATTTCACTCGGAATCCCGTTTTCCTTTAAAGAATCCACAGTATCTCATGCCTTCACGTCGTTACACACAAACTGAATTAAATCTAAGCAATTACTTTCCTTTTAGGCAAATTAACAAGCTAGCGCTTAGTACAAATTCAATCCAACCAAAGCTGTATGTAAATGCTTGAAATTACGCAGTCGATATTCAAATATACTTGTTGATTATACGAGATACTATAAAGTTTATGTTTGCTTGTGTTTCTCTCGTATAATTTTGTTTTTCTTGAATATTGATCTCAGATGCTGAAACTTTGATGTTCAAATAAAATGGCTAAAACTATTTAAACTTGTATAAATGCAAAGCTATCCTATAATCGCTGCCCAGTGCGACAAAATTGCTGCTGTCACACTCAAAATATATTACAATCCCTTGCGCTATTTCACACCCCTCAGCCCACTAATTGAACCAAAATACACTTAAATTTTCTTTGTGTCTAGTGTAATTTTAGCCTCAGATGGGGTCAGGCAGACCACCCCATGGCAATTTAACGGGTTGAAGATTCTCTTCTGGGTGTCAATTTGAAGTTGCTTAATTATAATGAACTAAATGCTTGGCGAAGAGGCCAGGCTCTTTGAAAAGTTGGATAACTTTGATGCGTGATGAGAGACTAAATCAAAACATGGTATTCAGAACCCCTTTCTTTGGTGCCCTTTGAAACATTAACATCCTTTTTCATAAAACTTTAATTTTATAACAGCATAGTGCTGTAATGAAATCTGAGTCATTAATTTAGGCTAAATTTTAATGAAAATAGACCAGGAATGGACTAATATTGAGGTAATTCTTTGCTTTTGTTAATAGGCAGATCTATTTTGACCACCATTTCACCTGATGGTAAGCGACGATGCGGCCAGGGATGGACTGATGTCTGATTAGAAACAGCCTATTCACTCATTTCTTAAGGGAATCCAGAAGGTTAACTTTTTGGTATTTTCTATGGCAATGTATATGGCCCTTCAATCCGATAAATTGCATGGGTAGTATTATAAATTATTAAACGTAAAATAGTTACCACAGATTTAAAATTAGCAAGTATAAAGCTATAAGGCCCAATTGCGCATGTCCGGATTAGCTATTCTGGAGTTGTTAAAGGCCAATCTAAGTTAAAAGCTTACTTGAACAAGTCTGGATTATGGTACATATATAAATCCTTACCGTAAAAATATTTACATACAATTCCATTTTTGCTTATTTATCAGTAATAAACTGCACTAATTAACTAAACATAAACAGTAATTGACCAAAACAAATAACCTTATGCTTTGACAGTGACAGATTCCCATAGATTATCTATTCTTTTTAGTTTATTATTTAAACGTTGCTGTCAAGCTCACGGGACTTTGTGTCAATCTTATGGTAAGTCATTTCTTTTTAGCTATAAAGTTAAAATAAATAGTAAAATACAGTTTATTTTATTAAAAATCTGTGTTGAGGTTTATTTGTTTTAGTTGTTAAATTAGATTTTGTCATACTCACTACCATGATTTATCATATTATATTAATTCGGAATTTCTTAATTAAGTTTTGTTTCGTCTTGTGAGCTGACTTGGCTGTATGGACTGAGGTCCTTTGCTATGTACTAATAACAATAGATTTTGTTTTCAACTTGCCTTAACTATGACGTTTCTTCCTTATTCTCGAAACTACGAGAATAAATTTTAAAAATTACTGGTAGATGAGCTGACCATATAAATAGGGCGAAACAGTCTTCAAGGCTTTTTTCCTCTGTCGCCTTCAGAAGACTAAGTTCATCTCCTAGTCATCCGAGCATGGCTGACTAACCTGTGTGAAAAAAGTAAGAAGTCCTTTTATCAAGTTTCCAGAATATTTACAAGTGATTATTGATCTGGAGGCGTAGAACTACTCATTTATACACTTGTGGCGTGGGATCAGCACCGACAGGATGCCCTTCTGCCCTTACATTCCCTTCAAAAACCCCTTACAGGGTTTTTTTTTCTTTTGGTCTTATACACCATACTCAAGTCTTCGTTTGGCCCTCGGCTTGCGCAGAGCTACGTGTACTACCAGCTACTCATCCTACCCTCGGTGTTGCACCACATACCCACAGGGGAAAGTTTAATCTTTTTACTACTAGTTAACTTATCTGTTTTGGGAGGCACGCCCTACTTTTTTCTTACCCTTTTACTTTAATCTATCTTACTGCTCTATTTTGTTGTGCGTGACCTTTCTCCAACGCTTGGTAAACCCAACTTACTTGCCCGCGCTCTACCCATGAGCTAAGCCATATTTTTATTAATTTATGAATTATACTCTATTTTACAATACTTTATTTAATTATGATACTTCTACTTTTATTGACATTCATTATTTTATAAAATGTTGAATAAAATTGAAATTATACCAGACTAACTTTTTTTATTTAACAATTACTTAATCCGGAGGGTCTTTCAACAAAGATAATAAGCCTTGAAGAAATCCAGATTAGCTACACCGGCCGTGCGCAAGTAGGCTTAACAATAACAAAACAAGCTTAATAATGCTACAGTAAAACCAGCGCTACACACGGTCCATGTGCATATCGACGGTTAAAAGGAAATAGGGGATAAGCGACAAAAGATGAAATGTTCAAGAAAAGAGCCGTTCAAAGTTTTAAATTTTAGAAAAACTGACGTATTTTTGTCATTTATCAAGATATTGTAAAAAGTGAAACAGTTATAAAATCACATTGAAATGGAACAGGTACTGGTATTCTTAGTTTAAGAGATTTGACGTTATTTAAAGTGGTTTTTGTCGCTTATAACCAGAGCTTTTAATTTTTGAATGAGGCAATATGGCATAAGATACAAATGACAAAATTAAATATTGAAGGATAAAAAGCTTATGCGACATTCCAATTTATCATTTCGCAAGGTAAAAGGGTATAAGCGACTAGACCGTTAAATCAATATTATAGGAAAAAAGGATAAGGTACTTTTCATAGTGGTTGTATAAAAGATAATAGGGCACAAGAAACAGTCGGCATTCAAAACAATACCAGGATATAAGACATTAGTAACACACAATGTCGCTACGAAGCAAAGAAATATGGATGAAAAGCCACCCCAAAAATAATTAATTAGCGCAACCAACACAATCCTTCGTCAGGAAAATAATATTCGACACCGTAATTGGGTCTCTAACTTTCTAATTCAAAGTAGGGTGAAGGGAGTAAATTTTCACAGAAACATACTAAGAATCCATCTTACTAAGAGGCCTATTACAGTATACCCTGCTATAATTTTACACTAAATGGTAGACTTACAAGATAATAGCGCGTCATTTCATATTTACTAACGAACAGATAGTATAATGTTTTTTGAAATAAAAAAGGAGTTACCATTAAATGAAATACAGGTAACATAGATGACAATGCATGAATAATAAATAATCACATATAATAAAGAAAGATAGCTTACCAATCCTGTGGGTCCCGATATTATTAAATTTGGGGGTTAATATTGTCCGCGTCCGTAGGCGAGGCCTTTTATAAGCTTCATGACTCTAGATTCCCTACACGTGACCCCTGGGTAGTGCTAAATGGACAGCACCCCTATCCGGTGGTAGGCTTCGGCCGTGGCTGGTCACCACCCTTCAGGCAAAGACGCCACGCAAAGCGGCACATGCCGTGTTCCGTCGCGAGGCGTGAAGTAGCCATAAGGGAAATAGATCTGGGTAACTGAGATGCTTCGAGTAACCAGACTCAGTGCCTGATTTCGGTGGGTAGCGGGATCCAAAGCACGGCGCCACCGCTGGCCGACCGTAGGTAGTAGGGTGCCCAAGTAGCAGTTTAGCCAACTGTGAAAGGCTACCCGCCATCTGACGAAAAATCCCAAAATGCTCTACCTTGCCGGTTGGCGAACCGGTGGGGAGGACCAGGTAGCCATTTTGGGGGGGGTTTGGGCGTCCCCGCAGTCTCCGCATCAGGCTCCTCTCCGTGCAGCGGCGATAAGTTTAATGAGGGTGAAGAGAGCGCCTCATCACCCAACTTCTATTTCCCTTGCCATTTCACTCTAATAAAAACTATGACCAAACGGAAAATAAGGAAAAACATTTCACAGTGGCTGCACGTCCTCCCACTAAAAGTGCACCTCACAAATATAAGAGGTTTGCACCCACCACCTCGAGACTGAAAAACCGCAGCTGCTGTTCCTCACAGAGACGCAAATTCAATGTCTAATTGACAATTACTCTGTGCTCAAGAGTGTACCCAACACTCTTGAGCACAGGCTCAAACCTCATGCCGGAGTCTGTATGTACGCCTGTGATGACATCTGTGTAAGACGTCTCAAAAACCTAGAGAAATCCAATCTCTCTGTTCTGTGGCTCCTGGTTGACACAGGTCGTCAACAAATAATATATGCCTGTGGCTACCATTCGCATAGTGGAGATCAGGAGACAACCTATCTCTTCGAGCATCTCAGCCAAGCAGCAGATACAGCGGGGGAGTGTTACCCTTCAGCATAGTTAGTTATCCTGGGGGACCTTAATGCCCACCACCAGGAGTGGCTGTTCCCGTTCCAGATAACCGACCATGCTGGAAGAGAAGCGCGCAATTTCGCCTTAATGCAAGATCTCACTCAACTGGTGAACTGCGCTACGAGGGTACCGGATATCGACTCCCATACAGCTAACTGCTTGGACCTTCTGCTGACGACTGATCCGGAAATACCACAAAAACCAGTTTTAAACGCGTCGCTTGTCCCCCCGCAACACTCAGCCGCTTGCTGTGACAGCGTGAACACGCGCGACTCGTGCGCTCCTATATTATTATTATTTTTTAACTTTTAATAGGCAGACATTTGACCACAATCTCACCTGATGGTAAGCAACGATGCGGCCGATGATGAGACATGTCTGTCTAGAAGCAGCCTATTCACTCTTTTCTTAAAGGAATCCAAATCGTAGTGTTCAGGGAACATTTCTGCTGGCAACGAGTTCCACTCTCTAGCCGTACGCAAGAAGAACGAAGATTTAATACGTTTGGTGCGTATTAGTGGTATGTCAACGACATAAGGGTGGAACCCCCGCCTGCGTTTTATGTCCCGATAGTAGAAAGGGGCCGGTGGAATCAAGAATCAAGAAATGTAGCCTGTAGAACACTGATAGGCACGCCACCTTACGCCTATGTTCGAGGCTTTGCAGCTTAGTTTCACAAAGTTCAGTGTCTCCAATAATTCGGATTGCTCTTTTTTCCATTGAGTCTAATGCAGCCAGTTGGTATTTGGCAGATCCATCCCAAAGGTGGCAGCAGTACTCCATACAAGATCTAACTTGAGCTTAGTATAGTTGTAGAAGCTGCTGCTGCTGTCGATGTAAAATACCGCCTGACCTTAGAGAGAACTCCAAGCTTTCTAGCTGCAGTTTGGGCTATGGACTCGATGTTCTGACCAAAATTCAAATTGGATGACAACTGGATACCTAGGAGCTGTAAGTTATCGGTGACGGAGACAGGCACACCCCGGAAAGTCAGAGCCAGATCAAAATTGCTCCGTTTTGTGGAGAACAAACATGCCTGCGTTTTGGTAGCATGAAAGGTCACTAGATTGGCATCACCCCAAACGGATATTGCCTCGAAAGCGTCGCTTAAATGTTCTACCATGGACTCTCGACAAGACTGGATCTCATCACTGCTGGCACTCGCTCTAGCGAAATATCTATCGACAACTGTGATATCGTCTGCATACCCAACGATGCCAGGCACAAGCAGATCATTGATATGCAACAAGAAGAGGGTTGCCGATAGCACTGACCCCTGAGGAACCCCAGCATCAATGTTCTGAATATCCGACCAGTATCCTTCTAGGACTACTTGCATTGATCGCTCGCTCAGGAAGTCAGAAATCCATGAGAAGAGGCCAGCAGGAATGCCATAAGAGGGAAGCTTGCTTATGAGGCTTGCGTGCCAAACCCTGCCAAAGGCCTTGGAGATATCAAGAGACACAGCCATAGCTTCACCATGCCTCTCGATGGCCTCACTCCAGTAATGTGTGGCATACACAAGAAGGTCCCCAATCGACCGGCCGCGGCAAAATCCATACTGCCGGTCATTGAGGAGATCGTTTCCTTCAAGGTGTGCCAGGAGTTTATTGTTTAGTGCACGCTCCATAATTTTGCATAATATGGAGGTGACTGAAATGGGACGATAGTTGGTAGGGTCAGCACGGCTACCCTTTTTGGGCACTGGTTGTACTTTGGCAAGCTTCCACGATTTGGGCACAACATAAGTCTTAAGTGAAAGTCTGTATAGGCGTGTTAGGGGAGAACACAACTCAGGTGCACAGTTACGCAGGACTATTGCTGGGATATCGTCTGGTCCACTGGCTTTGTACACATCCAGATTCTCCAGGATTTTAAGTATCTCTTTCTGATGAACGCGCACTTCAGACATCAAACAGTCAGAGTGCGGGGATAAGATCGGTGGGACTTTTCCTGCAGTGTTCAAGCGTGAATTAGCTGCGAACAGAGAAGCAAAAAGGTTCACCTTTTCTTCTGCAGCATGGGCCAGCGTACCATCCGGTTTCAGCAGAGGTGGGAGGGATGGGCGTGAGAAGTTGGATTCAACCGCTTTTGCCAAGGACCAAAATGCCTTGCTCCCAGCAGGGTATGACGCTAATTTTGATCCAATCCGGCTTATGTGGTTGAATCTAGCCCTGCGTAAAGTTTTCTTGCACTCTTTGGCGGCGAGGTTAAAGGCTCTCTTCAGTTTTTGAGTTTCCGGTGACTTAGAACCTCGAGCTCCAGCCCAGGCAGCGAAAGTAGACTGTTTAAAAGCTTCAGCTCGAGAGCAGTCGGCGTCAAACCATGGACGAGCTTTGTTGTTCATCGCAACGTCTGAGAAGGGGATAAAATATTCCATCCCTTGACGTATAACCGCGGATACAGCTTCAGCACATTGCGTCGGATCTCCTAAAGAGAAGATACTTGCCGCCAGGGAAAGGATGCAAAAAAATGCCGCATTTCGTCCCAGTCTGCTGACCTGTATCGCCACACCCGCCTTGGACGACATGGTTTCAGTTCGGGCAGGGAGTATACTGATACAGATTTCGCCAGACAGTGGTCAGAGGTACCCAGTGGTGCGGTTACCGCGTTAGTGTTGTTAGTGTTGGGTACACTCTTGAGCAAAGTCATCGTAGAGCCATGGGAGTAAGCGCATTCGAAAGAGCAGAAAATTTTAAGTCCAATGGCATATATCATTTTCTCATTTTTGACCAAAATGTCGCTTATGCCCTATATCCTTTTAACTGTCGATATGTATCTTTATGTATTCAATTCCGTGCGTTGCGGGCGAGTAATGCTCGCAACATGTCGCCGCGGTTTGAACGCTCGACTGCGAACGCAATGACAACGGTGCGAGGGTGTAAAGTTATGGAATGGACGTCAAATGCCTTATTTTTAGAAAGAACTAATTAAAAACATAGCTGAAATATGTTTTACGCGTTACTTTGTTTGAGATGTTTGGGCTCAAAAGGCGTAAATCACCCCTTACAAAGACCTGCATAAAATTATTGGTATGTTGACCCCTTTAATCAGATAAATTTCATGGATATCTGTAACTAAAACAGTCACTACAGATTTGAAATTAGCAAATATAGAGCTATAACAATAACAAAACAAGCTTAATATTGCTACAGTTAAACCAGCGCTACACACGGTGCATGTGGATATGTATTTTTATGTATTCAATTCCGTGCGGTGCGGGCGCGTAATGCTCGCAACATGTCGCCGCGGTTTGGAACGTTCGACTGCGAACGGAATGACAACGGTGCGAGGGTGTAAAGTTATGGAATGGACACTAATGCTTTACATTTAGGTTAAACTATTTTTAAAAACATAGCTGAAATATGTTTTGCGCGTTACTTTATTTGAGATGTTTGGGCTCAAAAGGCGTAAAGAGCAGCCGAAGCAAAAATAAAATAAAAACTTTTCACAATTACATACTTTCGCTAATAATAGCTATAAATCATCTCTTAAAAGTCATCCAATTTAAGAGCTTGGCTTTTGTCTGCGGAGTCCATTCCTCTCTGCTTTCCGCGCTTCTCTTGACCTCACGACCCGATATTTATCTTTTCTTTTATTTGCTGCATGTAGCTTATTCTTGGTCTTCCTCGCTTTCTTTTTCCTTATATTCTTCCTTCTATTATCCTTTTATTGAAATTGTCGTGTCAAATCAGGTGGTCCTACATTCATCCCCTCCTACACTACACTAAAAACAAGCTTAATAATGCTACAGTAAAACCAGCGCTACACACGGTGCATGTGGATATGTATCTTTATGTATTCAATTCCGTGCGGTGCGGGCGCGTAATGCTCGCAACACGTCGTCGCGGTTTGGAACGTTCGACTGCGAACAGCACTGACAACGGTGCGAGGGTGTAAAGTTATAGAATGGACGACTAATGCTTTATTTTTAGGTTACACTATTTAAAAAAATTGCTGGAATAACGTTTTTGACGGTACTTATTTGAGAACTTTGGACTCAAAAGGAGGTTAGGGCAGCCGAAGCAAATATGTATATCTATGTATGATTTTGAAATAATATCAATTTCAAACCGGGAAAAGGCGAGTTAGAATTGCGCGGTGAAGGTTCCGTACAAAGGTTTTTTTCTACAACGTTACCACAAATATGCAGTTTTCGGACTCTTTTGTTTACTTGTTTTCTTGCCAAATTTTATAAATCTAGATTTATGGAAAGTACCCTACAGGTTTTGATTCCCCTGCGTAATGTTTAAAAAATATTTTACAGCTTCAAGGAACCGCAGCCTTAAGCATTTAATGGTAGTTTTTACTTAATTAGTACCTTTATATTCCTGAGAAAAAGACAGACGTACAACAAAGTGCATAGAGCAACCTTTTTTTCCTTTTGAGGTATATCTACCTATCTATAATTTAAGAGCTACGTTCTTGTCGGTGGAGTTTTCTCCATTCCTCTCTATTCAGTGTTCAGTTCCTTCTAACTTTTCCTTGATTTGGTCCATGTACGTTGATTTGTTTCCTTTTAAGGTACGGAACCCTAAAAAAGTGTAAAAAAATGTTGTAAGGATTTTCCTAGTGACAACGTTTCACCGTTAATATGAATGTCCTCCTAGCCGGCGCCTCGGCGGCCTATCTCAACAGAGATTAGCCAATTGCGCGGGACATATTATAGTGCATAAGTGTGTGCGCAATACACAGGTGCAATCTCTGTTCCTTCACTCTCATAATTTGGTGAGACGGCAGTCCGATATGACCGTAGAGAGATCAGACGCAGGACCAACGGCTTAACGTGCTTTCCGGGGCACGGGGGTGTTAACACCGCCAACTTCCTGACTCCGGAGCTGTGTCTGAGTAATTTCAAGACAGAAAAACTCAAACACTCTCGGTCCGACCCGGGATTCGAACCCGGGACCTTGTGGATCACCTCAGTGGTCAGTATCCAGCGTGCTGACCACTAGACCAACGAGGCCGTTAATATTATGCAAAATATGTATAGAAAAAAATAACAAAAAGTAGTAACTCATCTAGCAGCTTTAGTTCCGACTATATGCGCTATTACTGTATTAATACGGATGCTGGCTTTGTTAAAATGAGCCGGACAATCCATTACTTATCCGGTATTAATAATTGGATACACAGTTATTATTTGCACGCTAATTGCGAACACAGCAGATTACAAGAGAGCAAAATAATGTTACAGATCATATTTACTGGAGACTATGATTTAATTTTGCTGTTGCGTTTATATTTTGATATAACTCTTTGTAAAAAAGGTAAAAAAATAAATAAATGATGTCATAATGGTTGAAATCAAAATAGGGTTAATATAATTCAATATTTAAAAGTATTGGTAGGTATTAAAGAATGTTGAATCTTCAGTCTTAAAACTTTCTATTTCATTGTAATTTGGCGGTAAAGATAGTGGTAGAATGTAGAGAATAAAGAGAATTATTTTTCAGATGACGAACGAGTGTGATAGTATGGGAGTAGAGCCTACAGTGACATACTTATCAAAATACTTAATAAAGTTGATTAAGTTAGTCAAAATACTTAATACTTTAAATTTTTATACAAAAAACCGGCCAAGTGCGAGCCGGACTCGAGCACGAAGGGTTCCGTACCATTAACTTACAATATTAGACAGTATAGGCAAAAAAATAAATTTTATGTTTATACTGTTCTTTTGGAAAAAAGTATATATTTTTATTTTATTTAGAATTTCAAAAGTATTCATCACAGGATACCCGAAACAATTTTAAATAAGAGTTTCCGCGCCTGTTTCTTTACGTGAGTGATTTGAAGTGAATAGGTCCAAGACTTTAGAAATTACAGGGGGGGGGACACCGTGTAAACGACTTTGGCGGGCTATATCTCGCAAATGGTAAAGTTGATAAAAAAGTGTTGTATGAAAACCCTACTTTATTTTTATAGTCATTTTCAACGACACCCCACACAAGGGCGTGCACTCAAAAAAATAATTCACCCACCCCTTTACATGTATGGGAAGGTACCCTTAAAAAGGGGTAATTTTATTTTTTTGTATTTTTAAAAATTAGATCTATATGTGAAGTATCCTCGAACCAAGTTACATGCAAATCAGTCCATAAACGTAGAAGATATTCTGCTGTGACAGACTAGGACGGACGGACTGAACGAACTTATAAGGGTTCCTTGTCGGACTACGGAACCCAAAAAAGCAATAGAATATGCTCACGATTCCTTTATTTAAAAAAAAAAGATACCTATTCGTTACGATTGGCAGTGTAAAATTAAAAACACTGGTATTAAGTAAAAAGTTACGCCCGTAAACGTTAAAGTTTACGGTTTTACTGCAAATATGAATTTAATTAAACTCATCACATAGATCATGCAGAAAAGCCACAATTCACAAAATCACGATATCATAAGTATGTATAACCAAAATTATGTACGAAAATGTATATGAGAAGCATGATACAAATAGTCACCTATTTAAATTTTGGGTTCTTCTATGTCCGGTCATTTAACACTATCATTGCATGTAGTCTTTTTAGTCGAACTTTCGAAGCTTTCAAGTTTCTTGTTCAGACTAGCCAGACGACTTCCGTAGCCGAGTGGCTAGCACACCGGTTTTCATAGTGTCGCCATCTCTGAGGTCCCGGGTTCGATCCCCGGTTGGGTCAATATAGCAATTATTGAATTACAATTCCTTGTAATACAATAGTATTGTGGTACAACCGTTGTTTCAGATTGCCGTAACAAAAGTGCTTTAGCTACTTTCTTTGGAATCTGAGCAATGTATGTGATGTTGGCCAATCTTTCTTTATTTATCTGCGTCTCACATTTTTTCCTATGGGGTTAAAATTATTAAATACAAATACTGACCCATCCTTTGAGAACCGTGAGATGGGTTATCACAACACAAGCTGCCATTAGTTCGCCACGAACCTCTGCTAATATAAAATTTCAAAAATTACCTTTCTGATATCATATCTTATTTGTTAGGCAAGTAAGAGTAAAATGTATCATAGGCACCAAGTAAATTCAGCTGAGTTTAGTGAGCCCAGCAGTGGGTCCA
Organism: Pyrausta nigrata; assembly: GCA_949316185.1. Lineage (NCBI taxonomy): Eukaryota > Metazoa > Arthropoda > Insecta > Lepidoptera > Crambidae > Pyrausta > Pyrausta nigrata. The sequence goes on along the minus strand of OX438947.1, from coordinate 11,799,343 downwards.
ATTCCAATGCGCCCTGTCTTAGATTAAATTTAAGTTTCTCTCTCTTTCTCTGCCAAAGAAACAAAAAGAGACAGGCGATATTAATTTAGAAACGTCAGGCTAAACAGCTGTCCGTTGCTAAGAAAATTATAGAATCCATAGACAATTTAGTAGGGATGTCATTCGATGACGACTTAAGTTAGATGAACACACGCAAAAACTTGTAAAAATAAGTAAGAAATCGCATTACTTAATTTGACGTTTCTAAATTATTGTAACCTGTCTCTTTTCGTTTGTATCACAGTGAAGGAGACAGACTGTTCCTAAATTTAATCTTTCGCATTGGAATTGAGCCCATTTTCAGCTGAATAGGTAGGTAGGTAGCTGTTCTTTTTGGCCTATGTTTCAGTGTTGGGCATGAACAAATTAAACAAACTTTTGATTGTACTTTTTGGTGTTTTTCCTGTGGCAAATATAAACTGACTGATGGCCAACTGTTTTTAACTTTATATTAAAAAGGTAAAAATTCAAATTGAGTTGATAGTTCCGATATCACTTGGTTACAAAGCAAACATTTTTGATGAACAAGTTGCGTTGATCAATTTGTTTCCGTGATTTGGTTGTGGCTTCGCTTTTTTACGTGAAACGACACAACACGAATAATGGGACCGCTGAATAATGAATTCCGTTAAAATACTTTATATACAATCAGCACAAAATAACTAATAGTACAAGTACAATCAGTTTACTATTGCGGGTAAGCCCGGAGTCACAAAGAAATAAAGGCATAATCGTACAATTGAGTTCGTTACGAATACTGACTTAGATCCACTTGCGCACGTCCGGATTAGCTAATCTAGATTTGTTCACGGTCTATTATTTATGTTGAAATACCACTTGCGCCAGGTTAGCTACCGGTCCGGACTGGCGAAAGTGGACCTTCTGGATTACCTAATCCAGACTTGCGCAAGTGGGCTTTCAACTCAGATAACAGGCCTTGAAAAAGTCCGGAATAGCTAATCCGGACGTGTGCAAGTGGGCCTTACTCGACTTACCACTTACTTACTCGAAGTAGACTGTACTCAGTGGACCAGACATCAACCTACCCTGATCTGCACTGAAAAAAAAAGGGTGAACCAAACTAGTTTTGTTAGTTGAAGGTTTCGTTGTAGGGAAGCCAATTTTTGTTAAATATAAACAATCTTCTAGTTATCAGTAACAAAACTAGTTTGTTACTTATTACCAGAAGTTCGCAAGTCACTAGGTTACGGCCTACTAGTAGCCAAATTTTGGTTACTGTTAACAACCTTATGTTGATCGATCACACGTAGTTCAATATCACCTACAGATCTTTTGACAGATTTGGAAAGGTTGTTGCGGGGCCCACTGTGCATAAAGACACTTAACATCAGGAATTAAGAGATTAGTAAGTAAGCAATATAAATTGTGTAATTTATCAAAATTTGCTGGCTTAAAAACCACAGCAGTAAAATATATTCCGAAATTACTTTCGAAGAAAATATGCTAAGGTACCTACCAATATCTTTTTTCTCAACTCTTTGACGTAACTGCAAAGATTATAGTCCGACAATTTGTTAGTAACCAACACCAACGTGCAAAAAACCTCGACGCGTTTCGCCACCTCCGGCATCCTCCGAGGATGCCGCGTGGAGTTTTTTGCGCGTTGGTATTGGTTACTAACAACTGCATTAGCGGTAGTGCTTGCGTATTGAAGGAGGGTGAGCGGTACATTCTGCATTTGCCTGATCTAATACTCAACGCGGTTGCGGTTGGTGCGGTAATACGAGGGTCAAACTGAAAGTTCTTAGAAAATCAAAAACTGATTACATTAGCCAGTTATTAGTTTTATTATATCTTTTCAAAATATTGTCCATTGACGTCAATATACCGCTGCATGCGATGGAACCACTGGGAAAAGCACTTTGCCCACTCGTCCTTAGGGGTCTCTTCAATGGCATCGCGATACGCAGCCACCGCTTCTTCAGCATTCATAAACCGCTTTCCTTTAAGTTTTTCTTTAATTTTTGGAAATAAATAAAAATCACAACGCGCGAGGTCGGGGCTATACGGCGGGTGACCCAGTAATTCAACGTTTGATGTCGCCAAATAGTCGATCGTTCGCTTGGCGGTGTGCGACGAGGCGTTGTCGTCGTGAAGGAGGATCCTACTGCGAGGTCGTTTCTCTCGAACTTTTTCCAAGACAAGTGGCAAACAATTGGTAGTGTACCTTTCTGCAGAAACTGTTTTTTGATCCTCTAACACAATTGTTGCGAAATGACCTATCCTTCCAAAGAACGAGGCCACCATTTTTTTTCCCGCACTTCGATCTCTCTTCACTTTAGTTGGCAACTCCTCGAAAGGAAACACCCACTGAGCAGATTGTCTTTTGGTTTCAGGATCATAACAGTAAATCCAGCTTTCGTCACCTGTTAGTATGTCGAACACAGCATTTGAGTCACCTCCGTTAAATCTTTCAATCATTTTACGGCACCAATCCACACGATGGAGTTTTTGAGCCTTAGTCAAATTATGAGGTATCCACCGGGCGCAAAGCTTCCTGACCGCTAAATGTTCGTGGAGGATTTTGTGCACTTGACTCATACCGATGCCTAAGCTTGTCCGAATCTGCTGATAGGTCACTCTTTTGTCAGTCTCTATCATACGCCGCACAACACAGATGTTATTTTCAGTCGTCGCCGTAGAAGGCCGTCCCTCACGTACATCATCAGTGAGATTAGTGCGACCACGTTTAAACTCATTAAACCAGTTGTAAACAGTCGCACGAGATGGGGCTTCATCGTGAAAGGCCAATCGTAGTCTATCATAACTTTCTTGTTGACTTAAATGACATCGAAAGTCATAAAAAATCATTGCACGAAAATTTTCTCGTGTTAAATTCATTTTGACGTGACACAGACAATTTTCAATTTGCCGCCAAGTCGTAAAACAAATGACAAATGAATGAAATATATACTCAGTAATATTGGCAAAGAGTTCTATTTTCAAATTTTAGAATATTTTTTTAATTATATTGTTTATAAGTGGCCAGTTCTAAGAACTTTCAGTTTGACCCTCGTAGTCCGTCAACTCCAAGTCCGCGAACCTCCAGCGCCCCGCAAAACATGCAAGGGCGGTAAGGAAGCACCAATCGCATGCAATTTTCATAGGTTCCTCTTCCCCACAACACCACCCGTCCCCGCTGACATCTAGCATGCCTCGACCACTGCACCTCTGGCAACGACAGAAAGGTCGCGCACGAACTTATCGGGCTATAGCATGATTTTGCATTAATTTTTTTCATAATTTGGAATGGGTTTGCTCTTGACTCAAGAATAAACCAGACGTGGCGTAGAATGAGTCGACGATGAAACGAGCTCACCCAGAAGGTTCTGACACTCCCACTCACCGACGGAACTTAGCAAGCTGCTTGGCGCCGGGCTCCGGTGGGAGCTCATACTATTAACAACAAAAATAAACCCTTATATGTAAAATCTAGTGACTTGAGCTTGAATTTGAGCATAAATAAATATCCTGGTTGCAGTAATCTCTGCCTCCCAGGATCTCGGTAAATATCCTAACTGAAAATAATGTCGATGGTACAAGCCGTTCATACATACATTTAGACTTTCGCGAAGTGCTTTACAATAAAGTCTAGTTGAACCAGAAACATAATGAGTCGAAAACGCAAACATTCCACGTATCGTCATAAAGGCTATTTTTATTGCGTACAGTTGCACATAAAGTTGATCTTGTTCATCCCCTTATAGTCCTAGAGACAGATAAAATCATACCAGCATACTCATAGTATGGTAAGTACGGCAAGGCTATAACATACTCTTTTTACAAAATTTTCTAAAAGTAACAACTGTTCATGTTATGTTGTGATTAAGTTAAATGTTAATGTGTATATTTTACGTAAAACAATTATCAGAAGAGCGTTTGCTTATCCTAAAATGCAGGGCCTTTTTTTCACCCAGGAAGTAAAGTTCATAATTTATTAGAACCTCACGATTTTATGGTTATGATGCATTGTCTCATCATAACTTTAAAATACAAGAGCATTGTAACATTACTTATTTTTTTTATATATGTAAGTAGGTAATATAACAATTTTACCCGTGCGTACTTACTACTATTGGATGGTTCTAATTTGTTAAATAGTTATTTAGTAGCTAATCGTTTTTAATATTTTTTAGCACTGACAGTACTCTTTCTTATTTATATATACATATAAAAGTTTAAATAAGAAAACAAAACTTCGCACGCAGGTAGGATTTGAACCTTCGAATCGAATTTTTGGTTTCTTATTTAAACTTGTATATTTAGTAGTTTATAAGCCAACATGTTTTCCGCTCTTACAGACCAGAAATATCAACGAAGTTTAAATCCACCCCTACATTATGCGAGTCTGCTATGCAAGACTATTATGTAGAATTATTATTGACGAACGCTATCTCTTATACTAGCACGTCTCTAAATGCAATCCGAACGCAGTTGAAAGTGGAATTATACCCACATTTACTTTCAACGATGCACTCAAGATATTTCCGAGTATGTACCGCTTAAGGGTTAAATGCGAAGTTATTCCCGACTGTACTGACTAACGGGAGTTGTATCAACATAAATAGGATTAAATGTTACAATATTTGTGCAACACTACATATTTACGCAGTAAAAAATTTAAGAAAAACTTTCGTTTCAACTCTCTTTGAAGTGAGATTTGATGTTGGTCTAAAATCTAAAAGTTGTAGTATTTGCGCTTTAAAATCACCCCATAACTGGTTCTGTATCATTTTGTTAACATTTTCTATCCTCCCACCGCACCGCTCTATCTGGGCACAAGCCTCACTTCATCTATGAGGCTGTATTGTATTGTCTTGCTGTATTAGCTTTTCGATTGTTTAACTTATGTGATAAATTAATCGCTTTTAGTCGTCTTTATAATCATATAAAAAATCGACATATTGAGAGATCAAGATTGTTATTTTGTGTTAAAAAAAAACCTTATAGGCTCGGCAAACTTTGACCTTAAAAACAAAAAGCAATTCATTTATTTGTGACTTTGTATTTCTGCTATTAACGTTATGATTCATGAGGGTCTTAGAACAAAGGAAAACGTTAATAAATTATCCCTATTCTGAAGTTAATAAAAAACCCTAAATTTTAACCTTAAGTGAAAGCGTGGCCTTTAATAGCCATTTACTTCACAAATCAGCAATAAGCACACGCGAACTCAATTAAAATAAATGATTACCGTTTCAGAAGGTTATTTTTTATTGCTTATTAACGCTAAAAATTCCCTTCAGATTGGATATAATGTCGAAAGGAGAGTCGGGGACTGAAAATTATTTTCTTCGAATGGACACTTTATATGCAGGAGCTGTCTGACCGTCTTAGAGTTTTACTTATTTCGATATTGGCCCTTACTAATTTTGTTTACTTATTCATTAAAATGGAGAGCGATGGCGAAACTCAGACCGAATGGTTCCTCTATTAGATTTTTATGGAAAACTGAGTTTGAAAGCGGGGGTTGAAATAAAAAATGTAGAAATCTTTCCTCGTACAGCTGAGGGTTTGCGAGTAGATTTTAATGGGTACGCTACGAAGTAAATCGTTTTCATCACACTGCTTAGTTTACGAAAGATTAGAAATAATTTTGTTATGATTTAGTTAGACTAAGGATTTAGAAAAGATACCGTTTGCTATAAACGGTATTTTTCCTTATTTTCTTTATTATAGGTACCCAACGAAAAAGTTTATTCCATTTTTGAATTTACCAGTTCTTAAAAACTATTTTTTTTAAAAACCTACACCGTTCAAAATTATTTTCTATTTTAATCTACAAAAATATTTATCCGCGACTGAATTAAAATATATTAAAATGAGATATTTTATTTATACTATTATTATTTAACGGTTTTGAGTTAATATACTATTATTATTAAACGGTTTTAGTTAATATATTAAACCATTTACCGCAGTGTTTATCAAATTGTGTAATTAGTATGTAAGCACGAGTATCAGTTTGTGTGCTGTTGCTGTTCCAAGAATTAATAAATATTTTTGGCTTCATCTCTACCTATTCATTGATAAAAACCAACTTATAACACGACTGAATGGATAACGTTCCAGACAAATATTTCTCGAAACAAATGCAGCTAGCCAATAAAAACCGAGCAAAATGGTTTTAAACAACGAACAACACTTACGGTACATTGCTTTACCCAAAACGAACCATCTTACATCCAGACGCTGGCAACACCAGCCGAATATAAACAAGGCATGAGGGATACCGTACATGAACCAGGCATTCAGTATTGCCAGATATTACCTCAGATTTACGTAAAAATGCAATAGCCTAAGGATAGTGATGTTCTGGGATAGCATTCGTATGAAAATTACAAAGTTAATCACCTAAAATTTAAAGTATTGTTTTTTTGTTTATGAGGTTTTTTATTTCATACTAGCCGACCTGGCAAACGTTGTTATGCCTTGCCCTACCCCTACCCCTTTTTTAATCTTTATCTAAGCAGGTATTTGAATACAGTCGCATCAAGCACACCTAGTTGATGAGAAATGTAAATTCGGTCTAGGGTGCTTCATATTTAATCTGCCTAGTAATAGTAGATTGATAAACAAGGGACGAAAGTGACTATTCCACTCGAAAAGTTTCTGGCGCTCTCACTTCGTTCGAGCGCCAATAGCTCGAGAGTGGAATGGGTGCTTTCACCCGAGTTAAACATACTATTTTTCATTTTGACTGTGAGGAAAGTTTCAATAGAATATCGATAGACTATCGATAGTTGAGGCAAAAGCAATAGTAGGTATCGATAAAATATCGATAGACTATCGATAGTTGAGACAAAATCAATAGTATCGACAAAATATCGAAAGTATAGATAAAACATAGACTATCGATAGTTGAGACAAAATCAATAGTATCGACAAAATATCGAAAGTATAGATAAAACATCGATAGTGTCGATAGAATATTGATAGTTGAGACAAAAGCAAAAGTATTGATAAAATATCGATAGACTATCTATAGTTGAGGCAAAAGCAAAAGTATCAATAAAATATCGGTAGTATATCGAAAGTAATGATAGTATTGATAGACTATCAATAGTGTCAAAGTTCAATATTAAAATCCCTATCGATAGCTGATACAGCTCTGACTATTGCAATAACTATCGATACTCTCCATAGTGGCCTTTTTGAATAAAAAATAGTAGGAGTATAAAGTAGGAGGGAAAAGCTATTTTCCACCCGGCTATCTACACATGAAAGTTCAACTTTCCGAACAGGTGAGATGAAAAAATCTGTTCACTATTGCGTCTTGCCTTAAGGAGACCCAGGGCCTGTAGACAAAATGCAATCTATCTTTGGTATCGCTAACCAAATGATATAAAACCGACATAGCCATCGCAACATCACGCCACTTTTGCATACATTTTTTAAGTTTCGTTTGCAATAATATAGATTACATTTGACTAAGGGCCCAGGACATAAGTCTTTAGGCAAGATATAAGCAGGCAGCGAGTTCCAGTCCCTAGCTGTTTGCATCAGAATGGTGTCAGCGAATCACTTTTGTACGGCTAGTTAAATGTAACATTACAATTTTTTTAATAAATAAACAAAAGGAGCTTTAGTACAAAAGCTTACAATGTTTAATTTTCTGATTAGTAAGAAATAGTAGATTTTTATACAAGGGACGAAAGTGACCATTCCACTCGAAAAGTTTCTGGAGCTCGAACGAAGTGAGAGCGCCAATAGCTCGAGGGTGGAATGGGTGCTTTCACCCGAGTTAAACATACTATTTTTCATTTCGACTGTGTGGAAATCGAGGGTATCGATAGACTATCGATAGTTGAGGCACAAGCAATAGTATCGATAAAATATCGATAGCATCGATAGACTATCGATAGTTGAGACAAAAGCAATGGTATCGATAAAATATCGATAGTATCGATAGACAAGATAGTATCAAATTTCACTTACAAAAAATAATCGACTGTGTCATCCGGTGGGACTCGAACCCACGTCCCTTCGCTATCCGGGCGAGTGCTCTTACCAACTAAGCTACAGAGGACGTTAGTCAGTCGACGAATTCTTGCAAGTGCTTGCTACGCCAGTGAGCCGGCGTTCGATTTCATCAATACTTGGGGAATGTACCCGCATGTATGTATGAAGGGACGTGGGTTCGAGTCCCACCGGATGACACAGTCGATTAATTTTTGTAAGTGAAATTTGATTTAATTTCGTAAAAACTTGCAAAATAATTGCTTAAGTTATAAAAATATAAAAACAATAGTAGGAGTATAAAGTAGGAGGGAAAACCTATTTCCCACCCGGCTATCTACACATGAAAGTTCAACTTTCCGAACAGGTGAGATAAAAATTGATTAGTGTATTATAATATCAAAAATAATTATGATTATCTTCCAAATTAGCCCCCAGTAATAATAATACTTTTCCTCTATTTTGCGAATCACAAATATTTTCGTTTGTTTTTTTTTTTTCAGAAATAACACATAGGTTAATTTAAAAAAAATGTGTTACCTTTTTACACGCCCATCACTATTCTTAGCTTTTGACGTACCGCCGATTCGTATAGTGCATTATTCATTGGAGCCAAAACTTGGGCATATGGATGCTATTATTTCCTACACGTGGGTAAGCACCAGATTTTTGTATTGGATAAGTTTGGAATATAACTTACCAATAGACTGGAAACATCCTAGAAATATTAGAAAGATAAGTATTGTTACTAAAGTTCTCGAAGTTATAACAACTATTATTGTAACATTTCATTATTTAGTATTTTTTTCTGAATTTCGCCTCTAACCATTTAAGGGTTATCTATAAAGGTCATGGCTTATGTTAAATACTCTTTTAGCGTTCGGTTTACCGCTCATAGAGTCAGTCAGTGGATAGGTTCGGACGATAGCTTTATTATTAAATCAATGCTCGTCATGGTAAACACTGCGGCACCTTCTAGTCTAATGCAATGTAACTAAGCTTCTCTTAGAATAGGGCCTCATGACGGAGACAGACTTTGGGCCCTATATAACTACTACACAAGTAAGTTTTTAAATCGTCAAGTTGGTTGCAAGACCAAGCGGTCACCCATGTAAGATGAATACTATAGCTCTATGTTAGCAGCGCGCAACCAGTTTGTGCTATTGTTGTTTTAGTGATGAAAGCCCTTAGCAACCTACATTCTTCGGTGCAGCTACCCGCATTCCGGGTCATTTTCCCTGTAGCCATGCTCCCGATATCTGTGATTCCGAATGTTGTTATTTCTATCATTTATGCCAGCACTACAGCGCAAACCATTTCTGAACTCTTAAATACAGACATTGTCATCCCAATGTCGTTTTAAGGGTGGTAAAGAATCTACTTCCTAGTGGTACACCAACGACATCACAAACTGGAGTTTGAGGGCTGAACGATCCTTTCAGCGGTGGTAGGCTCCATTAGGTGCCTGGTAGCTACCACCTGAAGCCCGGCGCCAAGCAGTTTGCTGTGTTCTGTCGGTGCCAGAACTTCTGGGTGAGCTCGCTCGGCCGTCGACTCTGTTTACGCCACGTCTGGCTTAGTTTAGAATCAAGAACAAACCCATTTCAAATAAAATAAATCGAAAGTAACGCCTTAAGGGTTCTGCTCTTTTATTTTAGTTTACTCAACTCTTGATATCAATGCAGATTTTTGACGTTATGTCTTTGTCAAAGTTGCTAATGCGCGGATGAGATGGAAAGATCATTGTTGATACAATTTAATATCAACTGTCGAAGATTTCAACAATGGTTTCATAATTTGACTGTTGGTTTTGTTCAAAGAATGAGAGATGCATATTTAGCCTACTAACTACCAATAACTCCAACACAATAACTCAGGCGCGGCATGAGCAGCGTCCGTTACCGTTCGACGCACAAATCGGTTCGTTTGCGAAGACAAATGGTCGCCGTCTGCGCGCCACTACACAGATTCCATTTTCGAAAATTACTTGAAAAAGAGTCTAAAATTCAATAGCGACTGTGCAGGGATGACACGCTTTGGGAAGTTTACGGGTGCTTCTAAAGGTTTTGTTGGGTCTTAAAAAAGCAGAAATAATTAGGGTAAAACTTACCTTGGGGTAAAACATTGTTGAAACGTGTTTTGATAATGAAAAAAAATGTGGATAAACTGATATTTTTCTGTGAAACACCAGAAAACATGATTTCTGTACCTAAATAATTTATGACACTTTTCATTTTCTTTGCTACAGTGAATCATATCCTGCACCATAAGAGCGATATGGCCGTTCTGCCGTTCAATTGAAACTCAGGCATTTGGCAACCCTATTGACAAAATAAAACAAAATAAGTTAGGCGCTTACCTTTTTTAGTTTTAAGCTTTACGTTGCAAAAATACAGTCAATTCTCCTTTGAGCTTAAAAGAATGTTTTGCCGGCTTTATGATGAAGAGTGATGTTCCACTATCGATATTTTGACTGTATTGTTTGCGAGATCGAATCGTGTCTGAATTCCGTCGCCGTCGTTTTTCGTTCAAAAATGGAATGCAAGCGATATTAGGAATGCTCCATTGTTCGATTAGTGATCAGTGTTTTAGAAGAATCCAGTTGTGATATTTAACGCCGAACGTGGCTCGCAAGGCGCTTCGACGAACGCCCGTTTAGAATCCAAATTGCAATATTAAGTTAGTAATTAAGATTAATCATTGGCGATAAGAGTTTGAAACTACGTAGTAGCGGTCGCACCCCATCGAAAACGATTGGATGAACAAAAACAAGAACCTGGTTAGACAGTGTCTGAATAATTTAATATTTCGATGGCAGTTGTGTCGGATCTTTTCACGTCTTTTTTCGAGGCCGTTTGCCGAACCGCTTATTGTTATAATATTTTGGGTACGTTATTTTTTTGTAATCTTTGTTTGACACTTTGTATTTGTATATTACACTGTATATTTCTAAAAAAATAAGACAAATAAACCTACTAAGCTGTTTTTTTATGTACTTGTAAAGTTTTTGAAACAATATTACTACCAGAGCCGTGACCAGAATCAGATATACCAGAATTATCCGAGACCAAATGTGTTCCAACCGACTTTCAATCGACTTCCAATGGAGATTAGTCCCAATGGAGATAAGCCAAAAACAAAATAGTACATTTTTTCTTCTCTTATGTTCCGAAAAGACCTATCAAACTATTAGCCTCGTAAATAAAGGCCAAATTGAGAGTACAGTCATCCCAATAAGCGGCTTGGCTCTCGACGCGCCTCGTAAATCTGTTGCCAATTGTTTGTTCTCCACGCAAAACATTGTACGCTTTAAGAAGTAACATTTTTGAGACGACGATATTAATATGGATATGAAAAATAATGTTTTTCCAGAAGCATAATAAAGATGGCAGCGAACGATGACTTCCTATCGTTTTGCTTAATAATTATACATCTATGTCATAAACATCACTAAAAACATGTTCTCACTTCTCACCTGGCTTAAATTATACCTAGTGATTTCAAATTTGAAAAGTAATAATGTCAAGTCTATCTGTCACATATTCGTGAGTTGATCAAATAACCAATCAAAAACAGTTTTTCGTTGCATCTAGAGGTCAGTGTCATAGCGCGTACGGCCAAAAGCGCGTTTGCATGAGTCACGTCCTCATTTCATATCACTTTTTTCTATGATCTAAGGTGAGTGCAGAACGTATTAAGCTTCAAGATTTACGTTTACGCTGTCAGAAGTCCTACTGGCTTTTTACCTACTTAACGTCTCATTGATTTCCAGAAACCAATATGACACTTAAAACATTTTTCATACTACCTACTCGGCAATGTTCAATTACACGTCATGCAAACCTGACTTAAAGTGAGTCATTGCATCCCAAAAGACGTAATGTTGCATGAAATTTCATTACGCCCCTAGGGAGGCAAAGTGATATGAATTTCGAATAAGAGTTCATAGGCATGATCACACTAGCCCGTCCCGCACCAAAGAGAACATATTTGAAATTTGAACCTGGCAGCCAAGAATTTCAGCAAGAATGGAATGTGAAAAAAAGAAATAAATTAAGAAAAAAAACTTAGGTATTTTAAGAAATTACAAACAATGTTTTCATAAAACTGTCGAGTGACGAAATTTATTTGACACCGGAGTCCATTAGTTGTAAAGCCGCTGGTATTGTTAATAATAATAATTTACTGCCAGAAAAGTCAATGGATATAGTATAGATAAAATAAGTTTTTGTAGTACATTTTTTATTGCCTCGTAGAAAGTGTGAAAAGCAGAGTATTCTCCTCGGGGATAAAGATATCTTCATCTTGGGCGAGCTTTAATCCCTCGCTACACTCAGGATTCTACTTTTAAGTCTCGAATCCTTCGTTACGCTCGAGATTCAAGATGACGCCCGTGACGTAAGACATCACTTTACCCCCTTGGTGAATAGTCTACTATTAAAAGCTATTCTATCCATAGTCCTGCGGTCGATCTGCTGCTGGCCATGCTGCATGGCTATAAGAGATAAGATACTTTTTACATTCCCAGTAATAAAATTTACTAAAATATTCTTAAAAAATCTTAAAATCCATACAATTTTTACGTCCCAAGAAGGTTAACCTCCCTTAACTGTCGGATGCAGTCCGTAAATCTCAACTTTTGTCGGCTATCTCGGTATAAAATTGTTTTAGTGTTGGAACACAATGTATCTAACTATTGATATGTCCCCACGTGTTTCGTGTTGATTTGCTAAGCGTACAACCCTGATTTATACGTCTAGTCTACACTGAAAAAGTTTTTTAACTTCTAAGGTTTTCTTATTGGATTATCCTTTGTGATTTACGCATAAAACTTATAGTTAGAATTTTGAAACGAATATGTTTCTTCTAGAATGTAATATTTTATATATTGAAAGTTTTGATTTAAAACGAAACACTTCACAAAAAGATTTGTAGGGTTTTTATTAAGGGAATTGGTTTTTGATTTACACTATTGTCATTTATATTCAATTTACATATTGGGTCTCTTAAATAACCATGCGGGTGTATTTGTATTGACAGTTAATAGGTACTTATTTGAATGCGTATCAAACCCTTTCATTCATACCATTATTGTGTAATACTATTATTTATTGTATTTTGTTTGAAGGAAACACATTTTAATTAATATTTCATTTTTATTGCTGAACATCGAAACGTCTGTCTTTACCTGAAAATATATTTTTAGGACCCTTTGAAGCATTAAAGTATGCAATAAAAAAAATTTCGTTTTCAGAGCTAAATCTGCGAAACTAACTGCAGACATTTTCTATTAGTTTTACTTTTAAAATGCATTCCTAAAAAGGTGGAATATTATTTATTTCAATCAAAAATGATGCTTGATTTATGTGCTACAAAATTATTTGTAGCACATAAATCTAGCATTATTGTTCTATACTAATACAAAGGTATTAACCTACAATGTTATATGAGTCCCTTGGACTGTTGTGCGTAAAAATATCAATGTAAATAAATATGTGTCATTACTCTCTAATACACAACAAAATAAAAAATCTCAAGAAATCTGTCTGACCTATAAACTGTCACGATAAATTTAATTTAAATCCAAAGGGCGCAATTTAAAAGTCGTAAATTAAAAATTTTTAAACTTGACCGCTGACCCGGCTCAAGAAACACGTCACCCGATTGTAGGAGCCTAATCAAATTAAAGCTAACATTTGGTGACAAAAGATCAAGGATACGTTTAGTGAAGTGCGATGAAGACATCGATAAGGTATCAATCTATTACGTTGTTTGATAAAACATAACATTGACGAGATAAATTACTTCTAAAATTTTTTTACGTAAAGGTTGCCTTTGACGAATAAAAACATGTAAGTATTAAGGAACACTTATTAACTTCATTTTTACGTAATTATGGCACAATGTAGGTAGTCGACAAAGAGCACTCTGATGATGCTTTATCTACGTTAAACGTTGAATGCTGATCATTGCTTAAGACCCGAGTTAACCAGTTTTTAAACAGCCGATTAATCTCAATTGAAAGTTAATTTGACAGAATTCCATTACAAAATATGTCAAACAATGCTAAGCCGGCAAATTAAAAATTAACATGTGTTGGTGAACTCCAGGCTAGGTCGACTAATGATTGATCTGCAATGATACAATTTCTATACTATTACAAGTTACATAAACAAATTATAACTAAATGAAAAACTAATGTGTTCGAAAATCGATCAGGGACACATGGAGACATTTGATTTTTTAAATTTCTGCCGATCCCCTTTTTATCTGACAAACCTATATCGATGATTGCAGATCACGTCCTTAAAGTTGACAAATGAAACAACTGATTCTATCTAGACACCGTGACGGATCCGTTTGGGATCGGGTTCATGAGTGAGGGTAGCCCGCAGAGGGCAACACGGAGGGCATCATGAGTTGCCAGTAACGTGAGTCCAATTTTAGATGGTTCTGATTTTCTTTTATTTTTTTTCAATGCGATACCTATCGCTTAAACACAGTGAGCTTTTTAGCAACACTAACTTTATCTTATTGCCCTTGTGTGATTGTAAAAGAAAGAAAGAAAAAAAGTTTATTCGGGGATCAAAATAAAACCCTTACATATTGCGACATTAAAATTGAAAAAAAAAAGAAACAAGATGATCCATCGAAAAGGCATCCGCTTAGCATAATTCGTGTCAACTGTCAACTGTTTTCATTAGTCGAAGAGCTGGATCAAAACTTGTCACCTCAGTTCTGTACCCAAACAGGCATTGATTAAATTCAATAACATATAATTATTTTATAACTTAAGCAATTATTTTGCAAGTTTTTACGAAATCAAATTGAATTTCGCTTACAAAAATTAATCGACTGTGTCATCCGGTGGGACTTGAACCCACGTCTCTTCGCTATCCGGGCGAGTGCTCTTACCAACTAAGCTACGGAGGACGTTAGTCAGCCGACGAATTTTTGCAACGCCGGCTCACTGGCGTAGCAAGCACTTGCAAAAATTCGTCGGCTGTTAAAAATTTTTGTAAGCGAAATTCAATTTGATTTCATTAACATTTAAATTCAAAAGTTGCCTCTTTCTGTGTATACTCGATAAAAGTAACTTGTTAAGGGTAACATTAAACCATTAAATTCGCTTTGAAAGGAAAATGGTTCGTAAACTTTTAGCATTTACGATGTGACCAAATAATTGAGTTTATCTTACTTGAACGCACATTCTGATTTGACTCTAAATCAGTGATTAAAATTTTGCCAAGTTGGATACGCGTTGTTCATGTTGTGTACATGCAATAATAAAGCACCAAGTCACTGCGAATCCCACAGTCTCACAGCGTCAACTAACACGAAGAACAAATACGAATACGTTCGAAACAAGGGCCAGTGTAAGGTCAGTCACTATCCATACTTGGACAGTAGCCAAACTACTCCGAAAGTTGGCTCCAAAGACTACCGGCACTTGAGTATCCAATCAGCAATTTGACTTTACAGCCTTATGCTATGACACCTTATATTAAGTCTTTATCAGAGTAGGCACCTTCTTTGGGTGTTCGAATATACTTTGAGCATAAACTATTAAAATTGATTGCTGCATCAACAGCAAAGTTGGAATGATACTGTTTTAAGAAATAACAATACCTTTATGATTCTCCCCTTCTTTTGCTTTAGTGCAACTACGAGTAAGTCCCTTCTAAGGGACTAGAACGTACGATTTTTTGCTTTATGTAGTTATTTATATTCTGATGGTATTGGTGCTTTATGGTACAGGATAGTCTAAAACGATTTATTTACTTATGTTTCTTTATAAACTGCTTTATTAGTCAAAGCCAAACAATATGAAGAATTAAAAATAAAAATGCACCCATGGAACCTGATAAAACTATACGATATTTCATCTGGCAGTAAGCTTTGATACATGGCCACCATACAAACATATTTTTGGGGCTGTCAAGCAGGTAATGGTACGAAAACACCGCAAAATGTTGCTATGGCTTGGGATGAGAAAAACACAAATAAATGTAATACACAGGGGTGCAGCCCCAATAAGATCTCTGCATAAATAAGAGAATGCGCAATGGCGAGATGCATTTTGTCAAATTGCCACTAATATATTGGATTTGGGAGCGATATTACTTGATCCACTTTAAAAAGCTATTTGAGTGTCATATGTAAAGGAATAAAAAATGATGTCTTGCCTGGTGATAACAGCAGCTGCTGTAGTAAAATTGCAGATGCAAATAAAAGATGCGAGTTTTCGAGAAATAATACAAAATGTAGACGGAAGCAAACTGAACGATGGCACAATAACTAAAAGTAGCTTATTATACCTACACATTGACATTTTAAACGCAACCTATACGTTCTTCATTACTTATCTTCAAACGCATCGATACGCAACATTTATTACGATCGAAATTCCACACCTAACATTTTCATCTAACGTTGCCAAACTTGAACTGTATTCAAATAAGATAGAGGTGATATTCGTGTGGTCATACGGCTTGGACAGTAAACCTAACGTTGTTAGCCAATGTTCTATCATGTCAAAACAAGGAGCGAGAGACAATGTATTGCAGTTGGCAATCTTAATGCCCTTTCCACAATATCTTTAGTGTGACACCCCTCGATATGAATAATGTTGCGATCGCGCCCTTTTATCTGCAATGAGGGAAACACCCTGAGATTTTGCGAGAAAAATGTAGGTTTTTAAATTTGTGACTCAGATAAGACATGGGAATGTAAAATTTGAACTATCTTTGATCTTGTGGTTCGTGTACCTTTTGTGACGGAGAATAATTTTACAGAAAGCATTTTGCTTACTTTAGCTATCTTGTGATATGGTTTTTTTTTATTTGGAATAGGTTTGCTCTTGACTCTAGACTAAAAAAGACGTGGCGTAGACCGAGGATACGACATTTGTAATGTTTTAAATCTTGCTTAAGTATTATACTATACATAGCCTGCCTCGTTGGTCTAGTAGTCAGCACGCTGGGTACTATCCACGAGGTCCCGGGTTCGAATCCCGGGTCGGGTCGAGAGTGTTTGGGTTTTTCTGTCTTAAAATTACTCAGACACAGCTTCGGAGTCAGAAAGTTGGTGCTGTTAACACCCCCGTGCCTTGGAAAGCACGTTAAGCCGTTGGTCCTGCGCCTGATCTCTCTACGGTCATGTCGGACTGCATGCCGTCTCACCGAATTATTACCGAAGGAACAGAGAGTGCACCTGTGTATTGCGCACACACTTGTGCACTATAATATGTCCCGCGCAGTTGGCTAACCTCTGTTAAGATAGGCCGCCGTAGTCGAAAGTTGGCTAGGAGGACATTATTATACATAGCCAAAGTAGAGATTTTTTATTTTTATTATTATAGGTCATCCGGGTTTTAACTTTAGTAATTTATGACAAAATATATAAATGGTCAGGTTCCCCTATTAACAGGGTCACGGAGATCAAATGGCAGTCGCTCCACTGTAATCACCTGATCTGCCACATCCTGGACCATGGTTCGCGGACCCTGGGCCCTCGGGATGATAGTGAATTTATGACAATATACCTTTTTACCCGACTGCGGAAGGAGGGTTATGTTTTTCGAGAGTATGTATGTATGTAGGTATAATTGTTTGGCATACTCTACAGCCCAAACGGCTGAACAGTTTATGGCATCTGAGGTGTCATTGAATTTTTTGAAATTGTAAGAGTGCCATAGGCTATATATACTTAAAAATGGCGCCCATAAGCGTAAATAAAGAGGGGCGGGGGGGGGGGGGGGATTTTTCCTTACCATAGCAATATGGGTATCAAATGAAAGCCAGTCAAAAGACCATTTCAAATTTATAATATTTTTTGCAGTCGGGTGTTTTTTTTAAATAAGCAAGTAATACAAACATAAATTCAGGGTAACAAGTTCGTATCCCTTACTCGTCGTAACACAGTCTGCATATTATTACTTGTTTATTTAAGTAGTTGTATCTGTAATTAAACGTGGTTCGGGCGACCCGCGTTGTTAATTGTCATATCGTTTTATGCGCCCATAAAAGTTATTCATTGTGAAAATAAACTTTTTGATTATCCGACGAAATTAAAAGGCACTTTTGTTTTATTCAATACATCGGTTGTGCTGCGGCATACGTGATGTTTAAAATTCAATAGACTGCATCTGGCCATCATAGCAAAACAAGAAAGAATTAACAACCATAGCAGGACTCATATAAAGGTATGTATTATTATTTTGGTTTTTGGTGTAGATAAGTAAATCTGATTTGACCTATTTTCTGGCTTATAAGTAATTCTGGGACACTTATGCGATAGGAGGTGAAGTAAGTCCGCTGCTGATTAATGCACCTTAATAATTTTATATTTCGGGGGCAACACAAAAAGTTATAAAAAGCTTACTATAACAGTAGTTTCAATAATTATTTTAAATATTTTTTGGCTTTTGCAGTAATTTCAATATCGCACAAACATACCCATAATGCACTGCACACAAAGGTTCCAAAATTGATTTGCAACTTTTTATCGATATTTTTTTCTTCTTTTGCTTTTTTCTACTCGTTGAAATACAACCCACCCAAAAGTTCTCTGTAAGGGATGAATCGTGAGTACAAATACTTGTACTTGTTATTTGTGGGGGTGACTATTTAGGGCCGGATAAAGCCAATGTTTTGGTTCAGAATGCGGACATAAAAAATGCATGGGTCGAATGCAATATTTTAATATTAACTGCGTTATGGGGTGCACTGTGCATTTCTCGGTCGTGTAAAAAAACACGTAGATTATAATAATGTGGATATGGCTAACAAAATAATATAAGAATAAAAAAATGCATCTTAATCCAAGCTTTATAAAAATTTCACTGGTTTTCTCCAAAACATATTTTTGTTGGCTAATGTTGTAATTATTTGCATTCTGGGGATCTACTGGCCACGAACCATCTCTAATGTAAGGCTATGGGAGATAACCGATAACCAAAAACCCATCGACAAGGAGATCCTAGATAGAAAATAGCGCTGGATTGGACATGTTTTGAGGAAGCCTAATAACCACCTGTCCAAACAAGGGCTAACAAGGCAAGCTTATGAAAAGAGAAGGCCAGGCCGCCCTCCTACCACCTGGAGGCGCTCAGTTGAGAAAGAGGCTGCATCAACTGGTCTCGGCTGGAAGGACCTGGAAGCTACCGCGCAAGATAGAGAGCAGTGGAAATCCCTTCTTCGAGCCCTATTTCCCTGATGAGGGACAACAGGATTGCATCATCATCATCATCAATGTTGTAATAATGATGTTGGTTGATTTAGTAGTCCCTAACCTTATCCAAATTATATAAAACTAAATAGGTACCTAATATTTACTTGCCTTGCAGATAAAAAAGTACGGATAATAACGCACAAAGTAAAAAAAACCGGCCAAGTACAAGACGGACTCGCGCACGTAGGGTTCCGTACCATTAACTTACAACATTAGACAGTAGGTATAGGCAAAAAAACATGTTTTAGCGTCTGCCTGTTGCCATTATAAATATCAAGCAAAAAATGGCAAAAAAATTACGTTTGTTGTATGGGAGCCCCCTAAATATTATTATTATTTTAATATAATTTATTTTTAATGTGAATAAACAACTTAATATTCTGTGAATATATCAAGCGTCTACCGGTTACTTTTATTAATAGTGAGCAAAAAACGGTAAAAAATCACGTTTGTTTTATGGGAGCCCTATTAGATATTTTTTTTATTCTATTTTTAGTATTTTTTGTTATAGCGCCAATAGAAATACATCACCTGTGAAAAATTCAACTGTCTAGCCATCACGGTTCATGAGATGCAGCCTGGTGACAGACAGACAGACAGCTGAGGCTTAGTATTAGGGTCCCGTTTTACCCTTTGGGTGCGGAACCCTAAAAACTAAGACATCATCATCATCAAACTAGAGGCAATTTTGCAATGAAAAAGAGTAGTTTGGTGTACTCGCTACTATACCGATGTAATTCGAACTTGATCGAATCTCAAAATGAGAATAGGTCTTGTAGATTGACCAAAGGTTGAAATATATGGATTTAACACTTTACCAGATTAAACCAGTCACTTCATTTATTGACAGCAACAAGATCCTCCTTATACCTCACCCTTTACCCGAGTTTCATAGCAAAAAAACTCCATGCCGCCATCGGGAGGGTAACATTGGTTTGCACTCCCTGATATTAGACTAATATTCGTCTTACCCTAGCTTTATTAAAAAACCAAGGGCATTTTGTATGTATTTATATAGTGGAGCCCCGTCAAGGTCCATAGAGACTAATTTAGTTAAAACATTTTGCCTATCAACGCTTCTAAGTTTGACTCTGGGGTGCTTGGCATGTTTTTGTATGGGATGTCGGAATTTATTGGTTTTATGGCTGTTACTGTTAGTAAAATTTTAAAATTACAAAACGAGATATTTTACTGTATGTTTTGCTATATTTCCAATAAAAACAATAGGTATTATCAATCAGTGAAGTGAATTTTCCACCAATATTTTATTGCATCTATTTGACGTTGTATTTTTGAGTATTATTTTCTAAAGGCTCAAAAACACAATACCTTAAAGATATACGAATCATCAAAAACGACCTATGGTCATGGCCACTCCTAACTACTACTCAGAGATAAAAATAATAATACAAAGATCATCCTGAAGGTTAACCTCATTAATAGGGTCGGTATTGAACGTACGCGTTCTAAAAGCCTTCAAAACTGTGCATATAAATAAAGCAGACCAAACTGCATCTATCTCGGTTGCAATAACACTACACCATAAACATCCGTCACGGCACACAATAATTTCGAACACAGACGCAATAACAGATAAAAACTTACGAAAACAGTGTACGTAAGGCTCCGATTGTATTGCGAAACTGGGTACGTACTCCCGAGCTCAATCGAATCGGAATCAGAATCGAGTCGAGATCGACCTAAATTGGCGATCCGTTAAACATGAGCTCAAACTCGATGTCGATGGCGTCGGTGGTAAGGATGTAACGGTAGTTTTCGGTTTAACTATTTGAGTTCACTATTCAACCACAATCGCACCTCGATTGGCACTATAATCGTTTTGCAGAGTACCAAATTACTGATTCTCGACGTCGATTCGATTGTGATTGTCACTCGAACTCGTCAAGAGTAAGCCTGCTGTTATAGCAAAAATAAAACCAAACTGACCAGATCAATCAAGGCATTATTTTTCATCACTCGTAAATAACAATGGAATTTTGTTTGTGATTTAGTTGATGAGCATTTTCTATTGGCTAATAAAAATTGAAGGTCTGCAATAATTATTGATAATATCAATTATTTCAGATCATATTATGGATCCCTAGCAACTGAGCTAAACTTTAGGAGATATGAATAGAGCTCCTTAGGGAAGATTTATCAGTGTGATGAGCACTTTACTTTTTGTAGATCTATAACAAATCGAAGATCTTGAATTACTTGATGTGGAAGCATAACATAACATGCTGCAACCAGCTATGGATAATAAGAGATATGTTTAAGCACCGTTAGAAAATTTGTTCATACAAATATTTTTTTTCGTTTGGCATGATATTTAACTAAATACTCGTTACTGAATAATATTAAAGGAACTATAAAAATCTTTGCGATAATTCTTAACGTTCTTTTACTTCTTAACCAAACTTTTTTAATCTCTTTGTTCGTTACTTTCATAAAAGAATTATGATCTAACCTTTCTATTGGTTATACAATGTCACTTAAACTTTCATGTGAGATCGGCCTTATCATGAAATGTCTCATACCAGTTTATTGCTATCCGACTACTGCTATCAGATGTCTATAAATTATAGATGTTTAAGCAATTTTATGCACATTCACGTCTGTTGTTCGAAGCGGTGGTTATTGCGATATCGGTTTTATTTGTTTATTGCTATTCCTCGACTTTAATGTTCGGTTGTGGTGATTAAAATTCAGTGGCGGTTTGTAATCTCATTGTCATTTTGTACACACGGCAGCAAGTCAGACTACATATTGATCTTGAGATCGCCTCTATTATCTACGTAATAAATGCTATTTTCGTATTTCAACTGTATACCTTGACGTGCTGCTGACTGTATTGTAACACAGTAAAGAAGAATGTCCAGCAGTGGATGTTAATATCAAATCCAATTTATTACAATTGTATACTAATTAACACTATCCCTAATATTTTGGAAATAATAATACTATGTTTTCCCTCCTATCCCTAGACAGTGTTGATGTGTGTCAGTCAAAGTTCTGATGAGACAAAACTAGCCATTTTCCTTCATCATCAGTCATCTGAGAAATCGAATTTAAAACTTTAAGTGTTCTTCCCACTGAAACTAGTGATTTTAAGAGTACCTACTACTGATATTATATGTATAAAATCTCTTAAATAATATGAACTCTATGGGATCAACACAGTAGAATTCCGATTATCCGGATCAATTAAAACCAGGGGTATTCTGTATAATCGAAAATCCGGATAACCGATTTCAAAGCAAATCAAATAATATTTCAGTTTTAATAATTTTTTATTATGTAATGGGTTTTACTTAGACAATACGATATATAAAAAACGAGCTATAATGATAGATTGAATTACATAATACCTATATAATTTAAAATTTTGGTTGGAAATAACTTGTTATAGATTTTTGACGTAATGAATTACATCTTTTTCTCGCAGCCAAGTCCCTGATGCGCTTCAGTTGTAATAACTGTATGGGATCCGATTCATCCTGTCTTTCAAACCACTTAAAAGCAACATCTAGAGCTTCAAAAGCTTCTGCGTGAGATGGTACTTGACATACATCCCCAGTTTCAGTCTCTTCTTCATCTTCTCCCTCGTTACTGTTTAAATCCTCAATGATTTCTTCATCAGTTAATATTTGGAATCCAGGGTCTTCACTATCGCAGTTTAGCCACTCCATAATATTCTCTTCATCGCACCCTTCACCAATGCTAAGAATTTTAATTGCTTCAGTTATTTCTTTAAAATCGTCGTCCGGTTAAATTGAAGAATCAGATAGAGTTAATTTTAATAATTTATTCCATGCCCTTTTTAATGTTTGCGATTCCACAGAATTCCACGCTTCTACCAGCATATAACAACAATCTTTTAAATTAATTTCTTTAAAAAACTTTAACAACGTTTCTATTTCACTGTCGTCTGCTGATAAAAGGCGACGCAGTAGCTACTTTCTGTATAAACGTTTCGTTGACACTTTGCAATACCGATGTTACGTTAGGGGGCAAAAACTTAACCGTGAACAATTGAGAGCGGGAGTACACCGTCGCAGGCGGGAATAAACTTCTCGTAACATGTCTCGTTGCGCCGTCAAAACATTTTTAAGTTATTGATTAGAGCCGAGACGAATTAGTCCGGATAATCGGATGTTCGGATAATCGATGTTCGGATAGTCGGGATTCTACTGTAAGCTTAAAATAATATATTATTGCGGAAATTTTACAGATCAGGGAAGGTTGATGTGGGGCCCACTGTACTCTCCTCACCTTTCAGCTTACTTATTAAATATACTTAGGTTTTTTTAAGGAAAAGGCATGAACGATGAAATTGGATACGAATGGTGCGAATTTCTAAAGGATATTTTACCGGCACCATCAATTGTAAAAACAGATTGCGGGCCCAAAATAAATAACTCCATTACTCACCGAAAGAATTTAATAAAAAAATCCTGGAAGATGAAGGTGGAAAACAATGAAATAGCACTTAGCACCTCGACTTAGCCGCTGATAAATTGGCCATTTCTTTTTCCTCGAGATAAAGGCTTTCCATAACTGTGAGGACTTATTACTGGACGCCAAGCGCTTATTGACTTTAATTTTCTACTCTGTTGACGTCCCAGATGATATATCTCGGAGTAGAATGGTGAAAATGGCCCTTCGCTTTTTCAAATAACAAGCGCTACCCCATCAATTCTTGCTGTCATTCATTTGCACCGTTCTCCTTCGTGATATATTTGAGTTATCTATCGCGAGGATCCCGACTGCAAAAACTAGTCGGCCGGCAGAAAAACAATCTTTCATTTTGATTATTTCTCTATTGTAAATAATAGAGGTGGCCACGTGTCCAGCCTGAGGCGCCGATTTTTTGATGTTGGAAATAATATTGACCGGTAGGTATTGTGTTTGCTCTCATTCGGTTAGATTCAACCATATTAAATGAAATATCGAAAATTCTGTTACGCAAGTTGACAGATGAGAATAAGGTAGCTTCAACGTGTGCTCACTAACGGCTTTTTATTGGTTTGTAGACTTTGCTTTTAGGTTTGTATACGAAAGTAAATTTTGGACTGAAAAAATCATCAATCGTCTTCAGGTAAAACTCGACCAATAGTTGATTAGTCTGTTCAAATTTTTTTATATTTCTTTATTATTATTTTCCTTATTAATACTAGCAATCACAAGAAGACATCGTATAATCCTCTATCTGCACCTCTTGTCTTGCACTCCCTACGCAATAGCAATTGTCTTTAATTAAACGAAATTCCGATTAAAATGGCCAAAATTCTTCAACACCGAAACTGCAGCCCCACACATTCTATTGATGTACATCGGTTTTCGTCCTTAACTAATGTAATAAGATTACAAAGGGTTTCAGATGCGACGCACAGGGCCGCACCCAGATTAACTTGTCCGTTATTGGTAAATAACAAAGGGGATTGTGGGCCATTAAAATCGATCAATTTGTATCGGACGTTTGTGTTATTGGATAAAATAGGCAGGGCTATTATACTGGTTGGTAATTACATTGTTAGTTGTATGGTTAATTAAGGATAGTATTTAACACAAATAGGAACAGTGACTGGTGAGCAGTGAAGTTTATATTTGACCTGAATTGTTTAAAACAAATAGAAATGTAGGGGGAATTAAAACTTCGTATTTATTACAGTTTTTTTTGTCACACGAAAATTGTGATGGTTTGCCTTTTTCTTCTTCTAACGTACAGTTTATTGTAGTGAGTACTTACCACATAAGTCCGAATTACTATAAATAACATAACATACCTAATATCCTGTCGAATAACAGGTAACATTTGTTAATTAGGTTTTGAATTCAAATTAGTAATTCATTGTTTCACGAGTTTCAAACATTTTATATTACACTTGTGCCTTTCATAAATGACCTCTTCTTTCTCTTTTATTATGATGATCACCTTTGAGGAGATATACTTTTTTTAGAAAATGGAGCAAAACAAAAAGAATAAAGATCATCTAATAAACGAACCAGAAACTTACACAAGATAGCTACCTACACACGGCCGCAAGACAGACTACCCCACTTTGACGTTGAGAAAGCCTCTATTCCCTACATAATATAAATAAACTGTATTTATAGTTCACCTAAGTAACATGAGACGTGCTTCCGACTGTACAAAAGATGGCTACGTTCACTATGTTGTCATTAAGTTGCCAGACAAGTCAAAAGACTAGCAGCCTGACAAAAGGGGTGTCGAATCTGTGGGTGACAACAATCTTTTCAAATTCTCAATCTTATATTAATCAATTATACTATACAAAAGAGTTCTCAATAAAAAAAACATTAACCTCTATCTGACGCAGTCGTGTAAAAATACGTCCTTAACGTTTCAAGTCCGTGCCTGTACCCCGTAACGAATCACCACTGACGGTTTTGCGAAGCGTTAACTGGCGCCCAAAGGGGTAGCCGACTGGGGTGTTATACTATACCCATTATGGACAGTCGTTTAGTCGTCGGCAAACAAAATATCGCGATAAAAGCCGATCTGTCACGGGGTTAGATGAAGTTCGGCCCTGGAATTCGATATGTCTTGTTTTGTATGTGCTTGCTTGAAGGGTATGGATCTTAGGTGTTGTGGATAAAGACAATCGAAAAGTTTTGTCCTATTTAATGACTTTTCAATTTACAACAAACAAATTATAATAATGATTTAATTGGACAAGATCAGATACATTGCTCAGATCTAAAAGTAAGTAGCTTAAGAACTTGTGTTATGGAAATATGTAACAACGGTGGTATCACAAAATTGAGACCCAAGACAATATACCTGCCTAGAGAATTTTAATTCCTACACGGAACCTCGGCAATTGCGTCACCTTGAAAACCAGTGTGCGAGCCACTCCGCTACGGAGGCATTCTAATCAGCAATGCTCCTAGCCGAATTTTTTTTGGGTTCTTTAACTAAGTAGTCAGGGTATTTTTGCACTACATCAGATCCGAATCATAAGT
Organism: Pyrausta nigrata; assembly: GCA_949316185.1. NCBI lineage: Eukaryota > Metazoa > Arthropoda > Insecta > Lepidoptera > Crambidae > Pyrausta > Pyrausta nigrata. The sequence goes on along the minus strand of OX438947.1, from coordinate 11,773,102 downwards.
CCGTCAAAATGTTGTTCGGCCTGTTCGTAGTACCTACTATTTGTACGAAAATTACGCACTGCGTCCGCCATTCTCGGTCCGGTTTTCCATATAAACATCAAATGATAAGTATAATTATTTTGACGGAAACGGATCAGGATTCGGATCGGGTGTACCTAGTCAGATAATTACTCTAAGTTAATCGGTTCATTTTAATTTTAAACTAATTAACTAAATCAGTCTATTTTACAACAAAACATTAAAAAACTTTGCGTTACGACAAGTACCTACCTACATACACAAAATAAACTTTAATTACGTTAAGAAACCAAAAATTCTATTAATTAGTTATTTAAACTTATACAAATAAAATAACACTGTGAGTGTTAGAAAAATCTTTAAAGCTATGAACTAAACTTTGGTTAAACTTGGGCTATAAAATTTTGCCACAGCGAATTACAAAATTCGGTAAATATTTTTTTCTAATTAGCGCCATCTAACAAAAGTGACATCAACTTTATGTAAGTATTCTTCATTCGTTAATTTTGTTTTACAGCACACTGTCAACCAATTGTAACCTTACACAACGTAGTTACATTTCAAATACAAAGATGGCGCTGCTAGTCGTGAACTCACAATACAGAATGAGCGCCATCTATCTATCGCAATCAGAACTTTAACCTAATGCGTAGTTCCAATTTAGTTGCGCAGAGTTCAAACTACCAATGACTTGAGTGACGATGAAGTTTGAACAGACGATTATAGGTGCCGCTAGTTTGTATACGTTTGTTAAAGGAATTCAAATAGTTCCATTGATATTGTATAGATGTCGCAATTTTGGGTTTGTGAGTTTCATACACGGCTTAAAATCGATATCATTAAAGTTAATTATTATTGTTTAATAAATAACCGACTTCAAGAATCCATTTTTATCAATACATTTCAGCCATATGTGTCGTACACATTAAGCTGACAGAAAAACCAAAACTTTAGGTGGTGCGTTGTTTAATTTTGCAATATCCGTATGTCCGGTTGGTACCCTTGTTGCCTTTCATTAGGATTATCAAAAAATAAGTAACCTCAGTATTGGGGTAGGTTTCATTAAAATTACGGTCCGGTACCTATAATTTTATTGGATAGGTACCAGTAAAATTGGCAAAACGCTTCAGGGTAATTTGAGCAATAGATTTTGGTTCTTAGAAGTAGGTACCCATATATTATACGACCGAAATTTAATGATATTCAAATATGAACCTATCTATCTAGGTACTTAAATATCGGTTGGGTATCGGGTCAAGACGACCGTCTTGGTGTAGTGGTGCGCACCCCGAACTACTAAACCAGGCGGTTGCGGGTTCGAATCCCGCAAGGGGCAAATGTTTGTGTGATGAGCACGAGCATTTGTACCTAAGTCATGGATGTTTTCAAATGTATATGTCTATCCGTTATCCTAGTCACCATACCACAAGCTCACGCTTAGTTTGGTACTAGGTAATTGGTGTGTTTCAACAAACAATTTATTTATTTATTTAATTACATACTCACTGTGTCTATTTACCTAAATCATCCAAGTCATTGTCAAATTCCATACCGTTTGTAAAGGGGTGTAATGTATGACTGCGGGCACTTTTCTTAGGCTTCACGCAGATGGGCCACCGAACATAGCCAGCTTGCCTTGCCACCAGAGTGGCTAGCGACAAGATGTTTAGATACATTATTTTAATCGGTACGTAGCCGCGAACGTTAACCTTCTGCCACTGAGGTGGAATTATTGTTTCAATTCTACTGAGGTGGTAGACTGTTAGACACCTTTTTGAGATGTTGTAACAATTACTCTTTGACTTTAATGTTCGTATATTTTTTGTTCATAAACATGTACTGTACTATATACAACATATCTAAATGAGAAAAGTGTAAAATAACAGTTAAATAAGCAAATTACACAAATATTTCTAATGGCACATTCAGAACATCATTTTTTACACGGTCTCACTTGATCCGAATTTTAGTTATTGTTACTAAGTTTTTTGAAATAATTTTATTTTCTACTAAATAAGCACATATCATTAATAAAATTTAGTTTTCATAAAACTTCATTTTTCCATATTAATTACAAGAACATAAAATAATGCTGAGATGGTAGTCTTGTAGACACTTTTTTCAAAAATACACATGATTAGTCATCCGAAGCTGTCCACACTGCACAAGCATCGTCAGAATGGCAATCCAGGAAGGTACTAAAATCACGAGAGTCGCAACGTATACAATGACGACAAAATTACATAGTTTCCGATTATTGGTGTCTGTGGGACTACCACCTCAGTTGCAGAAGGTTAAGCGAGTGGCGGCCACTCGCGACATACATGTAGCCACCGACCACCTTCGTTTGCGCGAGACCAAAGTGCGTGGCGCCATAGTATTCTGTGGTGGCGCGCGTCAGCCACCGGTGGTGGTGGTCGGTGGCCCATCTGCGCGGAGCCACAGAATAAGTACTAGTACTCCGTACAGAAGTTTGACTTTGCAATGAAATTCAAAGAAATGTCTACTCAATGTTGTCAACGATATGGTGTAGTTTGGTTCGCCTTAGACTCAGGCACATTTCCGTGTAGACACCTACAGAAATACATTGCAAGATAATGTCATTCTTATGACTCTGGAATATGATTCATAATACACTAAACCTATTCAGTGACGTTATATCACGCGACGCGATAGGGTTGTCTGCTACAAGAAGCTACTAACGCTACCTACGCGGGGACATACACAGGCCTGGCGGAGCCTTACACTCAAGGGCAACACCCTCAAACAATTTGAAGTTAAAACCCTCTTGAGAGTTGCAAGTGCAACCGTACAGGAGGTCTACCATTTAACTCCATTTAAGTTTTTGTTTAGTAGTAGTTTTTTGTCTTTGCGTCATCATGCCAGTATTTGCCTTATTTGCATTCAGCTATCACTAGAACAAAGATGGCCCAAAGCATGTCCGAGAAACAGTTCCTTTATCTCTTTAATGACATAGATCAATGCCTCGCAGAAAGCCCAGTACCTAATCTTAATAAAATAGAAGTCAGGTATAGGTGATAGAGTCGAAGGTGGAGCTCACCCAAAAGGTTCTGGCACTCCCACTCACTGACGGAACACAGCAAGCTGCTTGGCGCCGGGCTCCGGTGGGAGGGTAGTAGGTAGGGTTATTAAATTTGATCTAATACTGGCATGCGTGACAGGGACGGCTTCAGTTGAAAATACGGACATCGTCATGTAAGGCATCAAGACTTCGAGTTGTAGAGATTCTGCGTCTATATTCTATGTCACAGCCGGTCAGCTCCATCCGCAGCCTAGGGCGCTTGCAACTCGAAATTAATCCTTATTGTGGAGTGGCTGTTCATTTATCAGGCGTTTGGGACGTTCTGACAGCTTTGAAATACGGCACAGAGTCACGTCACGACAGTTACAGTGATTTTACTATTGTTATATTGCACTTTGATTTTCGGGTTAGGTCCGGTTATGGGCTTAAAGTACAAATTACAAGGCGATATCGCTGAAATGAGAACTGGTAGGGACAGCGGTCTTAGAAGGCCCTCTTTAATTAAGCCTTAAAGAGGGTAAAAGATTCTGAAGCGTAGTAGGTATGTAGTAAATTATCAGGATCTCATATAACAAACCCCTAACTCGATTTTATTTTAAATTGCAATAGAGTTACTATTGCTTACAGAAAAGCAAAAAAAAATCCAAACAAAAAATTTGTAAAAAGGATACAATAATAATTTTCATTGTCTTGGAATTGCAATAGCAATCACGATAGCTTTTGACTTAGGCGGTAGACCTGCTTTTGAGAATAAATTGACCATTTTTAATCTCATAAACGCCGAACAAACTAAGTTAGATTTACTGGCGACAAACTTTTCGTTCAACATACTTAAAATCCCAGCAGACTAGACCTATTGTGGTGCAAAGATATTCAGCGTTTATATAACTCGGTAACTCAGTGCCTTTGATTAATCTCTATCGTTATTGCGTTTTTTTGTCACCCCTCTTAATTAAGGGGTGCCGACATAATTTAATTGTATGGGGACTAAAGTTGTTAGCAATAAATTTGATTGCATTGTTGAGGGGATGTGCCTAATAAACACCGAATTCTACGAGAACCGGGTAGGTTACTGATGCTTTTTTCCACGCACATTTTAAAAGCTACCTAATGCATAAGGTGTTTGGTTATTCTTTCAGAAAAGATACAGTAAGTAATTATTTATACCTACCAAACATCAATACCTTTCTCTCGGTTTACGAGTGATTGTAGTAGCAAATGTACCTGAGGCTCCGTGATGTTCTCCGTGAATTCTCGAAACATATTTCATCGTACTTAAGTACAAACTTAGATAGGTAGGTAATAGCTATCATATCTGTCTATTGTAGGTATTGTATTGTAATATTCACCTACCAATGTAAGTAAATGCTACTGTTAGGGCTCGTTCACGCAAGGACGATTTGTGTGACGTACTTAGTCTTAGGTATCGCCTTTTTTGATTCGATTTTGTTTTCGACGGCTGCTTTTTAATTGCCACATGCATGTCGTGAAAAATACCGAATACGTTAAAATTCGTATAATCTTTTAAAAACACGAATCGTGAAATCTGCTGGTTCGTTATTCGCATCGCGTTTGTAAATTCATCTAAGACTAAAGTCTGAATCACGAAACGAATGTGAACTTCAATTGGGATATTGTGACAAATTGTGAAAAAACACGATTCAGTTTGTAATATGTATGTCCATTCATCACGACGTACTGCGATGTGAATAAGCCCTTATGTCTACTCGGCTATCGCAATTTCCCATTGGCTGTACGGGAGGTATGAAATTACACAAGTGATAAGATGGCGAGTAATTTTTACGACGCTTTCCGTGTAATAACAATAATAGCAACTCGCAACTAATTAAAAGGGAGACGGACTCCAAGGGGTACGAGCTACCTCACCTGATAAGGGAGGGTCAGCAAAAACGACGAAAAATTATCAACAATTCCTTCATCTAGTCAACGAAATTTATATTTTGGTGTTATAGCGAAGACAATAGTTTTAGTAACAAATTAAGCAGTCTGTTACATTATTTTTTGGTAATATGACTTAGTGTATAAGTAAAAATTTAATTAGATACCAAGGTAATTAGGGCTATATTTGTATTTCGTTTCGGCACGGAATCATGCTGCGTGCGATAGCCGACCGGCTAGACAGCCCGCTTGTCTGGGCGCTAGCCAACCGTACCAATTTTCTGTTTAAAATTAGTACTGACATAGGTTTTAAGTTTATTGTCTACTAACAAAATGGACCTTATAGTCTTAAATAAATAAATTGAATTTGAAATACAAATTTAGCTCTAATTACCTTACATTACAGAATTATATTCATTGTTTCGACAATGAATATAATTCTGTAATTTAACAGTGACAAGTCGTTATGTAAGCGTGCATTATTTACTTAATAATATTTGAGTCAGATTTTGACAAACCATCATCCTACTAAAATGGTATGAAGGCTAATGGCAAAGCACAGAGCCATTTCAGTATTTACTTATCAAAATAATCAGCTCGACTGATTCCAACAATCCACGAAAATTACAAGTTTTTCATGTTTTTTAATAATAAAACTAAATCATATTAATGCCAAATCCACAGTTACTTTTTCGTTTATGAAACCAATGTGAAATTTCAGTTACGTTTGTATTTACATTCTAAGACATCCAAGAGACCTTATCCTAGGATTTGCCTTTGTTGAATTTTTAATCAAATATTCTACAGCTGAGTTTGCTGACGCTCCTGAAAGACGACTTCTAATTAGCAAGTTGAGAGCTAAATATTACATTTATGATATGCAAATATCCTTGAGTAAACTTAAGTCTTTGTTTTAATCTCAACTTTGTACACACGGACAATAGAGCACAAAATGTCTTAGCGTATCATCCTGGTTAAATTTTCTTCTTTATAAGGAGAACTCGTCTTATACTTACCGTTTGTTTTATTATAATAAGTACGGTTCTTGCTGAGAAAATGGGGTAGTTTTGTTACATATTTTTCAAAGGACTATTTGTGTAAAATATTAACTAGGTGGAATGAATTGTTAACCTGTTGCTCGTAGAACTGTTTGCTCTTGACGATTTAAAACCATGTTTTTAAACAGTAACTAAAGACGGTTTACTATCAGCAAATATTATGCACATAAATTTCTTCTAAACTTCAAATCTTCATATTTTGATCGACAGTACTGTCGGTAGATATTAATACTGAAGTTTGACTCAATAACAGCGCAGCGTAGGGTACAACCACAGCTGGTTTATGTTACGCTAAGAATTGATTGTTATATATTTTTAATTTATTTGTATTTTTTTAAATACAATACAATAAACAAATCGGTTCAGCGGTGCTAACGTAAAGAGGTGACAAACACACTTTCACTTTTATAATATTTGTATAGATTCTGTGCTCTAATTTAGTTGCAAAAGAAGATTTTAATTAAATAATCCTTTAATAAAGTACTAATGTGAAATTACATCCATAAGGCCCAACTGTCCCAGTGCGTCGTTGTCCCATTGTCCCTCTGCGAATAGGTTTTTGGCAATTCTTCTTCTTCCCAGTCGCATTCCTCAATGACTGAGGGTCGTGATAATTATGTGGAATGAATCACACACAACGACTTTATTAGCAATTTTGGAGTGGTTTGCCATTGCTTTCTCCATTTCATACACTGGCCAACTAGTGTGCAAATTTCCTCACCGTTTCCTTCACCGTTAGGCAGCGATAGTTTTATAAAAGACTGTAACTACTTAAGTTTTTATTTTTACAAACTCAGTGGTACAGACGGGGATCGAACACACGATCTCTGATGAGAAGTGAAGTTTTCTCCGCTCGGCTATCTGCACATCCACATTTTGCAATCACTTTAGTGAAAACTTTAACAAAAAATGTATTCTCATAGTTTTTGTCTTTGTGTAATGACGAAGAGAATAAACAAAAAGGCTCCGAAACTATAGCACCAGAAAACTAACTTAACATGCAAAGTTAGACTTAACTTCAGATGAATTTTCTATCGAACCAAACTACTTGAATCGTGTTTCAAGATCCATAGTTATCTTAACAACGTCTGAAGTTGCTGGAAATATAGGTAACTCTCACGATCGAGTTTCTTATTTTCACAAGACATGGAGCATTTCCAACATAAAAACTATTCATTAATGCACTTTCTGTTTCCAAAAATTTCTGACTAAACCTTTCTTATTGACTCAAAGTGAAACCCCAGAATGACTCAAGTGGACTCATCCAAAGAATCGATGTAATGTGGTTAACCAAAAACGTTAATGCTAACCTTTATTGGGCATTTTGTCCAATTAGTGCTTAGTTCGATATTAAAAGGCCCTCATTAAGATAATAGTTTGTGAGTCACCGAATGTAGTCAGATGTCACCAGGCCAAAAAGGTTAAGGAGAGGTCACATAAGCACAAGCGGTAGCGGGAGAGAGAGCGGTGAGACGTTTAGCATTAACCTTTTTGTTCTGTTGCTTAGCCTTTATATGTTAATTATTTTACCTTTGTACTATATACAAATTTTTATTATTTATTAATCTAACCTTATATTATAAAGTGGAAGAGTTTTTGTAAGTTTGTACCAAATAACCTCAAAAATTACAGGACCAATTTCAAATTCTTTAACCATTAGAATCCTTTACTATTCGTAAGTGACATGTGCTATATTTTTTTAATAGCAGCCACGCTCATCCAGGGAACGAGCGCGGGTCGATTAGGCCGCTAACTGCAATGAATTAACCTGCCGGGCCTAACTTGAACGCTAATGCAATAACGATTTCAATACCAAAGTAATGGCTCATTCATTCACATTTTTTTAATAATCTGATTGCTTCTTTCCAGTAAGGTTTAAAAGCAATTTGAGCAAAGTGTGTTTAAATTTAAAAGCAAGCCTGCAGGTCTGTCTATTTTACTATAATCATTTTGTATGAGTCCAGCTGCTCAACTCAAATAATGTCTTTGTCCAATTTAATATTTAGAATAATAATAATCATATAAAGTACGCAGGCAACACTTCAGGGGCCCCGTTTAAAAACGAAATCAGCTTTTGTTTCAAGGTCTCAAGGTCAAAGTGAGGTAGTCTAACACACACAGTTCATTGTGCGTTAGACCCGATTCGAAGTCTAACTTATTCGAAAATTATTGTAAAATTCATTCCAACTTTTGAAGGTCGCAAAATACCATTTCAGTAGTGTATGCCAAACATTTTTTCTTTAATAAAGTAACAAAACAGTATTTAGTTATCTGAATAAACGGAGTTGGATAAAATAACGTTGTTTTCTAAAATAAATACTCCAGCAAACTTCGCTGCTGCCCACACTCACACTGCACCCTTACAAAGAATTTTAACAATACTTCCGTTCGTAATATGATTCAGTTAAGAGTGTCACATTGGCCGAGTTCATAGAAAAACTCAGATGCTTCACACATTAATACGGCAACCTAAAATGCTCGTTAAAATGCTTGGGCTATTACAAGAATTTCGGGATTGTTTTTTCACGGTCACTTCACAGGTATGTGAGGTATAGAAAAATTTTAGTTTTTATGGATTATTTTTAAGGATAAGTTTTGATTTAGTTGATGATTGAGACCGACGCGGACGTCGCATTTGATTTTATGAACTTGGTTAAGTAAGGTTGGTTACCTTTTTTGGGGGCTTTGAGAATGTAGGCAGATACCAACCTATGTGTACTACAAGGTTTTTAACTAAGTGTGAAATATAAAACTAACATAAACTTTTAATATCACTTACAAACTAACCCATTGTTGCATCCAGTTTGTATATAAAAATGGTTCCGCGGTTTTTTTCACGGTGCAACCTTATTTGCTACCATCATATTAAGACGTTCATTAGCTTTGAGATTCTTTAACACTCACAGTGTTATATTTTTATTTTAGCCAAAGGTCGTGGGTTCGAGTCCTGCCCGTGTGCAAATTTTTGGTTTCTTATTATTAAACTTATAATACTAAGATGTTTTTAAAGTTGTTTTCATACATAGCTACTTACCACTAGTTCCACAATGGGAAAAACCGAGATATTTTTTTGCTCTATTATTACCTAATAGTTGATAGTCAGACAATTTTCGGTTTAAAGCGAACATTCCCGGCATCACGAGGGTTGATTAAAAGATAATATTATAGCCTGTCCTAATATTTAAAAAATCGGTGCAGTGATTCCAGAAAACACTTCCTACAAACGCTAATTAAAAAATTCATTAACTTGATAATTTTGATATGGATAAAAAAGAACTTCAAATAAATGAATATGTAATCCGATAATATGAAACAAGGATACCACAAACATTGCGCGTCCATTCAAATGAAAAAGGTTACTAGAACCTATCTTTTGTTGACATCAAACGCCAAGTCAAAGCATCGAAACAATTATACTTATCAAAGAAGGTCAGGAGGCAATTCATTAATAATGTTTCGGTACAAAAAATGTTATGTATTTTGTTTACATTTATTAGTGAAGAGCTGAAGGGCCATCCATCACGGGGAAAAGATGAATTGCGCGCCAGTTTAGTGCGACGACATTGTTAGCTGACTTGAAGTAAATCATTGTTTTTATGCTTTATAGAATTTCTTGGCTATTTTGTACATTTAGACAACGACCAAGAAGATTGCCGACTGGAATCTTAGATGTTTGGTCTACGCATCGAGCACATAACCTTTAATAACCGTAACTTGTCAATTACGAAAAGTGACAATTTAAGCATATGTTTTCAAATCAATATTATTAATTATGAGATATTTCGGTTGTGATCGTATCTATAAATCTTTTAAACAGCACCTTTATTTTAAAATATGTAAAGAAATAAGTGAATTTATTTAACAAAATGCTTTGAAGAAACAACAGAGGCATTAATTTTCAAAGGATTTTGACAGAATTTTTTGAAACAAAATTAATAACATTTCGCCTTTATAGGTTATGTGCTCGGTGGGTCTACGTCATCAGGTTTGAATATTTTTTTACTCTAGGCATTCGCTTTTTGGTCCTTACTTGACTTGACTGAAATCACTTGATGTGACTTATGTCACAGGAATAGCAATCAATCGATAATGTTGTCAAAAAACCCGACAAGTGCAAGTCGCACTCGCGCACTGAGGGTTCAGTACACCACCAAATTTCATGATTCTAATTCTTTGGGAAGTATCCTTGCGAAATAGTACAAAATACGGCTAAGATTTTTAACAGCTTTAAGGGACCACAGCCAAAATAAGTATTTAATGGTAATTTCAACTTGATCTACGCGTTCCTGAGAAAAAGTGTATTAACATACAGATGGACAGACAGAATGATGGACAAAAGTGATCCTATAAGCGTTTCTTTTTCTCTTTTGAGGTACGGAACCCTGAAAAAAACATCTTAAACTCGACTGCTCTAATAATTTATACAAAGTGGTACTAATAAACACAATTAATTGATATGGTAATAAGTACCTACTTCTTCTTTTGTAGGTGTATGAGAATGTTTTTTCCAATGAGTGGCAATAAAATTGAATTATATCACCCTATATTTGGTAAGTTGGTCTATGCCCAAAGGAAGCCAAGAGTCACATTTCTCGCGCGCCACACTAACGTCTCATTATGAGGGCACATGATTCTTAACGGCTCTTAAAAAAACGACCCTTTTTGTAACAGAAACGTCACAAAAAGTGCCAAATTAACTTTTTTAAAGGAAACGATCTGTTTTTGGGAATGCCACGTGTGACAACGACGACGCGGTGTCGCGTTCTATTTCAGACTTGACACCACATGGTGCTGTTGATACTTTGTCGACGATAATCCCTCATCATTGGGGATATCCCTATTTTTAGCTCCAGCGGATTGATGGCTCCTACACCCAGCGCTTAACTCGACTTTAATGTATCTATGATATATCGTCGTTACAAAGCTGACACATTAAAACACAATTCCTCGTATGAAATTATTCCTAACTCTAGTGTCTCTCCTTTTATATTCCCAGTTTATTCTGAGTACAAATAACACAAAGAGAATAGACGAATTTGAAAATATATCACCTCAATCTGTATTTCATTTCACAAGCAAATGTATTCAATAGCCAGAAATAGGAAAAGACAAAACAGTGTTATTTTGTTTCTTTGACAAAAATGCCCTCGAGTAATGTTACGAAAAAATATTACGTCGCGAGCGAATAGAGAACTTACGAGTGCGCAGTCAGATAAAGGGAAAAGGGAACGCTCTTAACTGGTTCCGACATTATATTCGCATTTGAAGATCAAAGACCATGTTGTGACACAGGCACGGAAAAAGTTTGGCGGTGGTCTTGAGGTGAGCGTCGCCTGAGGGCTCCCGTACGTAACGCCATCCATGAGGGGGCTAGGCTTTGAAACAAAATGCGTTTGCATACATTAAACTTTAAGAATGTTGGAGATAGGGAGGGTAATACCGACGGGTCTCCCGGGAACACTGTTTCGGCGATTACGCGGACGGAATTTCTCAACAGTAACTTGCCTTCTTGGCGAGATAGTTTGCACGTAACACTAGCCTTGAGTATTTTCGCAGTCAAAGCGGCTCTCTCGAATACTTCTGTGTTTCGAAGTATTTGAAAGGCAAATTAGGAACATATCTGAAGTGAGTTTCAAAAGCTTCCGGGTAGTTGAGTAAATATTTGAAGGCGATGAAAGATGTTAGCGCAGAGCGGTATACGTAGGGTTTTTCAGGTTGCAACAAAGGCCCGTCTTCTTTGTTGGAGTAAATAAAATTAGCAGTATTAATCCCATTTACAAACAGGAGGGAGGCTGTAGGAAGGGAACATCGTACACAGTCTCGAGATAGAGCTGTACCGGGTATTTTGTCTGTGTTGAAATATTGAGTCGATCAACGATATTTTACACACCTACCTATTTTTTTTTTACAAAGTAGTGAGGACTTTGTTTAAATACTTTTTAAATAAATGTGCCTATTAAAAGTAATTGGTATAATCAGTTTTTTAAAAGCCATTAGAAATTGCACTTTGATAACTCTTCTATCAAGGTCTATTCATCACTTTACGCATACGTGGTAGAGCGTAAGGTACGAATAAGTTAGTAAAGTTAGTTACCCTGAAGATTATGTTGAAGTGTCTGAACAGTGCCTTAAACATTATGAGCATCAACATAATCATGAAGTGGAAGTCCTCTGCTTGCTGATCCTGACTATGTAGTTTATTTTTAAAATGACCAATTGCAGTATGCAGCCATCATCCAGCACGTAATACATACATACATACACATAAAATAGATGTTGCATAATCATCATCATTATCTATCAGCCGCAGGATGGCTTTTCAAAGTTCTCCCCCATAGATTTCCAATGTGACCTGTTATAAGTGCCTAGCATTAAGTGCGAACCTGCGACCTTAGTACTTATTAAAGCAGACAAACTTTTGTCTGCTTCTTGACAGTGGACTCCTTACGCTACGCATTTGGTCAAATGTTCCCCAGACAAAAACATCTTTAGATTTTTTAATACAGTACAACGACATCGCAATCCTGACACTGGACCAGCCAGTAACGTTTACAAATGCGTTGCGTCCAGTCTGCTTGCCTGGCGGAGAGCGGGCTTTCTGGTTCAACGGCTACCAGTTTTTCGCGCAACGTGCCCTGCCTACCGTCATTTGAGCTGCTTTATCCTCTGTTGCAAAGTATTTCACCCAAAATCCTCACTTCGCCAAGGCCAAAGACAAGCACATCACTACTCAGTACAAACACATGAAGTCCACTGGGAGCATGTTTGTATGGCGCGATGCACGTACAACGACTCGAACCACGGTGAAACTTTGATTTGATTCACTCCACTCCAAAGTGGCTGCGTACATCGGACACTTTAAGTGAAAATGTTTTTAGTATTGTTTTTGAAAGTTCTAAGTGATTTCTGAACTCCCTAGCGTATTCGTTTTGATGCATTTTGTTCTTAGTTGTAATGAAGTTGACATTCAAAAATGTACTTATGAGTACGAGTAGTTCTTTATAAGGAATTGCGGTGGATCTCGTTATGTGAGAGCTGCGATTTAGTGTCTAGAGAAAGATTTTTTTTTTGTGTCATTGGAGATTTAATTCACTAAGAAAGATTTTAGTCCAGGTCAAAATTGCATACGTAAAATTCTTTCTTTATCTATTGCAATTAAGTAATTTTATATCTAACTATTTTATTACGTTTTTCATTCGCCTTCGCGATTTCTCTTGTTTCCTATCGGTGACCTGCAAATAAAAACAAAAACGCATCACTCTGTTTAATCAACAAAGTCGTTAATACGCGAGTTGACATCTTATTATCTGCATCGTAAATTATTTCGCATCAACTACTCGAGTTTCTTTTCTAAAGCTGGGGTGCGCTTATGTCCGAGAGCAATAGTGGCAATAACTAGTAAAAGTCGCAACGGTGATAAACATGCCTGATGAACAAAGGAAGCTGGAAGACGGTTTTCAGGGTTGCCACACAATTTTGAAATGTAGTTTTTTCTTTTTTGAGCTAGTTAGGACATTAAAAATAACATAATACGACGATGACTTCGTAGTAATTTACAAACAAAAAAAGGGGAGCGTTTTTTTTAAATGAGCTTTTATTTTTGGTAAACTCAATTACTTGGATAGTAGTATACATATGACTACACTTTTGTAGACTAAGTTCCTTTTCACTGGGGTATAATAAATCACTTGCATCCTTAATTTTTTCTTCTAAGGCCTCACTATATTTAAATCAAAGCTTGAAAATGTATAACAGTGGTTTTATTAAAATTGATCTTCGTTTAAAATCTACTTTAAACACTTTCATGCTGCCATTAATAAAGTAATAAATTGTTAAGTTATTTATGCACACAGTATTTTACTTAACCACAAAATCAAAGCAAAAAAGGTCGTCACAATTTAGCACATAGCTAAACGCTATTATTCCGTATAAAATGAAAAAAATCTAGGCAACTCGGTCAGAGATAGGGTTGCCTTCGATTGTATTTCTTTATTGACATCAGTTATTAAAATAACAGTTCATAATAAACAAGACGATAAAACTAATAATGCGTAATAGGTAATAAGTATATTATTTTAAAAAAATGGTTTTACCAATTCCTAAAAATTTGATAAAATATTAAATATTATCTAATCTAGGTATAGAATATAAATCATGGTTTCCATTCTAAATTCGTTTTACAAGAATTTGAGACTAACTTTTTTAGCATTCGCAGCTGTTGTCTTCGCCAATTTTTCTCCACTTATTGATACTAACTTATAATGATTTTTCATCTTGAAATTAAAATGTCAAAATTAAAAAATACTTGAGTGTCAACCCTGGCTCTAGCAATTTAATGTAGTAAATCCACAGGGCCCACTTACCTCCCTCGAAACTCATGCGATATTGCGTTTTTTCTAAACCGCAAGCAAGGGTGCCACCAAGCTATCGTTTTATAGCTCACGAAAATGTTTCATGTGTAAAAATGTAACCGAAAATTGTTACGAGCCGACATTGACGAGACACGCTGTTTTTGTATTCCATAAAAGTTCATAAATTTCATTGTATATTAAGATGATCTATTCTTTTCATTAGATTAAGGTAAATGTGAAAATATTGCGCACAGGTAAATGTTAGACATTCAATAACAATTGGATAATTTTAGAACTGAAATCAAGTCCAAAGTCAATCTCTGATGTAGAATGATTGTTGATAACCGAAATTAACCTACGTACAGAAAATGATATAAATATATACATATATATACGCAAAAAAACTGAGGAATCAGTTTTCTGCGGGCTGATAAGCTGACACTTACATAATTATTTAAAAAATGTTTTGTTACATCTTAGTTTATTTTAATTTTTTAATAAAATCTGAAATTGTATTTTTTTTTACTTAACGCAACAGATGTTTCATAACTACTAATATCCAAAGACAATACCGTCAATATAAACAAAAAACCTCTAATAAATTGCCAACTCAACCGTTTGAGCCCCAATAAAACGTTTCAGATATAACGAATTGCACTCGCGGGAATGTTTGAGTTACATTTATTTTTCCCTTAAAACCATAACAAATATCCAGATTACTTACGTACGGGCACGGGGTGTTTTCGCCCATCACTATCTCGTATTTATTGCCCCAACCCCAAGCTAAGTTATCGAAAATATAATCCCTCTTACGCTCGGAAAGTTCCACAGCTGATTACTACTTAGATGTGATAAGAAGTGATGATGTTAGTATGGATGTAGCAATTTAAAATCAAACTTTTCATCGTTAAGCAGTTGATCAACAGTGTCATTCAATAATTCATGTTTTTTTTACAGTTAGGAAATTTCAAATACCTACGTAAAACGTGGTAAAACTCTTCTGCGAATAAATTACTCTAATATTTTTTTTTAATATTTGCGGCTTGCTTACTCGAATTACTTCTTAACGATACGGTTCAAGAGCAGAAGTGGTTGATTTAAAACTTCCAAGACTATATTGATTTAAAAAAATGCTTGGTAATCAATAGCATATGTATAAAAACATGTAACACTAGGTCGTTAGTTCAATAGTTACGTTAAAACAAAATATGATCTGCCTGTCGATCCACGCTATTCTTTACCATGATAATCCGGGGTTATATTCCAAGTTCCGAGTTGCGGCCAAAAGAATGAAATCCAGCGAAATCCCCACGAGATTAATATTATTTTATCGCTAACAATAAATAACGAGAGAATTCAATAGCCGTGAGGTAAGCTGAATTACAAGTTTTTTGACGCACTAGCGGAAAACTTTGGCGATTCAATCTTGTGAGGATTTGCTTCAATCGCTTCATATTCACGCTTGAGGTAGAAATATCAAATAAGTGGATTTATTTTGTTAGGAATGGTCGATGTCTTCCCTCACCATAAGAGCATCGGTTATTAAAACAACTAATGTACTAACTCAGAAAAAGTCATTGGTACATGGCGGCACGTGGGATCGAACCGGTACTTCCGCATGAGAGGCAACCCGCTAGCCACTGCACTGCCGACTCTCCTGCACTGAATGTAACCATGATCCAAACTGGCCAGGTTCCCCTGTTACCAGGGTCTTGGAATTCAGATGGCAGTCGCTCCACTGTAATGACCTGATCTGCCATAGCCTGGTTCATGGTCCAAAGCGGACCCTGGGCCCGCGCGTGCGAGTGCACAACCAGTATAACGCTAAGATGAAGATGATTTTGTAAGCAGTAGGGATCTAATTGCTTATTTTCGTTTCCGTAGGTATCCAAGCCAAGAGGGGAAAATATCGAAAAAAATGTGGGTTGCCCGAACCGGGTGTACTTTTCAAGAGTCCTTGATATTTTATTGATGTGTTGTATGTATTCGATTACAAAGAATATTGATGTTGACCCAGTATTTGAGACTACAGGTTCCGGAATTTTTATTTGGAGCTGTCAGGGTTTTCTAAAACAATAAAAAATTTAAATTCAATAAAATTCATTTATTTCTGCATGTAGACCCAGCTAGGGGCACTTATACACGTCCCAATCTTAACCCTACCACTGCTTCGGGACAATTTTGGGCTAGTGCTGAGAAGAAGCAGCAAGAAACTCAGTCACTATTGTCATAGCCTCTTTTCAAAGTTTTACAATTGTTTCGTACATACAAGTCATTCCATACATTTTTATCTTTTATATAGTCATCTTTTTTATAATAACCTTTCGATATTAAAGTATTCTTAACAACTGATTTAAATTTATCTTTAGGTGATTCAACAATATTTTCAGGCAATTTATTAAAAAATGTGATACATCTTCCTATAAATGAATGACCAATCTTTTGAAGCCTAAAGTTTGGAACGGCAAGCTTATTTTTATGTCTTGTATTAAAATTATGTAAATCACTCTTTTTTGAGAATGAGTGCAAATTTCTTCGAACATACATCAGATTTTCTTAGATAAGTTGTGAATATACTGTAAGTATTTTTACATCTTTAAACACTTGTTTTAGTGACTCGTCAGATTTAAGATTGTAAATAGACCGCACGGCTCGCTGCAGTACAAATATTGTTTCTATATCTGCGGCCGAGCCCCATAGCAAAATGCCGTATGACATGAGACTATGAAAATAACTAAAATAAACTAGTCTTGCCGTTTCAACGTCAGTCAAAAGCCTTATCTTTCTCACAGCATAAGCAGACGAACTGAGTCTCCCAGACAAGGTCTCGATATGAGGACCCCATTGAAGCATGTGATCTAGAGTAGTTCCCAAAAATGTAGCAGTTTTCGTAGAATCTAGTGGCTCGTCCTTTACAACGACCTGTGTACTGACTTGTCGGACATTAGGCATTGTGAACTTAACGCATTTGGTTTTGGTAGCGTTAAGCAATAAATTATTACAAGTAAACCAATGTAATATCTGTGAGAGAGCACCATTTACATCGTCAAAAGTATCTTTACCCCTGGGGGTTTTAAAAATTAGTGATGTATCATCAGCAAATAGTACAATCTCACAAACACTATCCACGAAGTACGGAAGGTCATTTATGTATATCAAAAACAACAACGAACCTAATATCGATCCTTGGGGCACTCCCATAGTCAAAGGTGCTCCTAAAGACTCAGTTCCATTAATATATACTTTTTGGGTTCTTCCAGTAAGATAACAATTAAATAGACTCAATGCCCCAGCGGAGATCCCATAATGTCAAGCTTATTATAGTGTCTTGTGATCTACACAATCAAAAGCCTTTGAGAGATCACAAAAGACACCTATAGCTTAGTATCATATGCGTCAAACACATGTATCAAGAGAGCGACTCCAGCATCAGCAGTATTTCGACCTTTCGTAAAACCAAATTGTTTATTATGCAATAACTTGTTTAATGTAAAATGGTATAAAAGCTGGTTAAATATATTTTTTTCGAAAATCTTACTTAAGACTGGTAAAATAGATACAGATTTTAAAATTGGAAGGATCACTTTTCTCACCAGATTTAAATAGAGGGACAATTTTGCTAAATTTCATTAAACTTGGGAATTTGCCCTCATCAATACATGTATTGAAAATAGTTGCTAATTAAAGTGCTTCTAAATTAATAATTGTTTTAGCAAGTTCATTAGTTGTGCTGGGTGCAATATTAGAAAAGAATTTTGCGAAAACATTAACAACTTCTGAGTTTGATTTTACTAGCCTACTCCCATCGTGCAATGAATATGTACGATCTTTTGATTTACGTTTACATGTTTCTCTGTTTATAATGTTCCATGTAGCCTTTGCTTTGTTTTTGGAACCTGCTACTATCCTGCGGAGATATTTTTAAGTATTCTTGAATAATTTCTAACATCTATACTAATATTATAAAGAGGAAAGATTTGTTTGTTTGTTTGTTTGTTTGTTTATTTGCAACGAATAGGCTCCAAAACTACTGAACCGATTTGAAAAATTCTTTCACCATTAAAATTCTGCATTATCTGCAATGGACATAGGCTATATTACATTATCAAAAAAGTTAGGGTTCCGTATGAAAACTTCGATTATGTAACCAAAGGTGTAAAAGGAAAATCATTAAATTGCGAACGCTGCGAAAACTATTGACAATAGAGCAAAGTAGTGATCTACGGTTTTGTAGAGGACATCATTATCTATAAAAAAGTCCGCGATAACGTATGTCTAACTATAACAGTTAAGTCACAATAACTCCTTTTTTAGGTAAAAATATGAAATCTTTGCGGCGGCAAAAAGAAAGCCACAGTTTCAGTATGTTGGTATTAATCCTTATCCAAATAAATCACGTCATATTCAAGGCTATATCAGTACCTGTAAATTACTTTTTGAATTATTCAAATCGGACATACCATTAAAAAATTATCACGCGTAATATAGTATTGTATCGAAGTTAGGACGGCAGCAAAGTTGGCCTTTTGCTATTACGTCAATAGATTATTTTTTTTATTTAAAAACTTTATTGCACTTATAACAGTGTACAAAAGGTGGACTCAATGCTAAAAGTATTCTCCCCCAGTCATACCTATACCTTTGTCGATGGCGTATGTGTGAACGACATGGTTCTACTGAGTGCGTCGATCTGTGGCCTAAGAAAACTGATACGCATTAGCGAGAAGTATGCGAGTGGACACGGTCTAAAGTACAGTCGGCAGCACGTCAGGTTACCCATGTCAACTACGAAAACAGATTTTATCACGTATGGTATAGAGGCGGTCTCAAGGTCAAACTGGGGTAGTCTGACGTGCGGCCGTGTGTACAATGTGAAAAAGAGTCAATGCATGGTCTTCAAGGCGAGTACCAAGTGTCCCGGGGACTTACCTCCAGTACTATTGAATTGGTCCTGTTAGAAGTGGTCGATCACTTTAAGTACCTGGGACACGAAATAACTCCTGACCTCAGAGACAATGCGGACATGGAGCGGGAACGGAGATCGTTGTTCGTTAGAGCGAACATGATAGCCCGCAGATTTGCGCGATGCTCACAGGCGGTCAAAATAACATTATTTCGAGCTTATTGTACATCACTCTATTGGGCCAGCCTGTGGGTTGATTATAATAAACGGAGCTATAACGATCTTCGTATCCTGTACAATAACGCCTTCAGGGTGATTTTGGGGCTGCCCCGCTTTTGCAGTGCCTCGGGTATGTTTGCGGAGGCGCGCACTGCCTGCTTCCACGCGACCATGCGTAAGCGGTGCGCGTCAATGGTGCGCAGAGTGCGGGCCAGCTCCAATGTCATCCTGAAGGCGATAGGGGATAGACTGGACTATCCCTTCCTCCGGCACTGCTGCGACAGACATGTCCCAGTAGTTGCTGGGGTAAGGGGCTTCTAAATAAATAATATTTTTATGTAATGGTTGTAATGATAATAATAATATTTTTCCAATGAATAGTAGTTTCGAATAGTATTTTCTTTTTGACATGTTATTGTTATTTTATTGCAATTATATTGATATAATTTATTTAATGAATGTTATTATGTATGGATCATTGTAATCTGAAATAAAATAATTTTGAAATTGAAATATAAGTCATGCAGAAAAATTGTAATGGGTGCAGGATAACGTAGTCGAATAGAAATTAAAAGACGCAACAAAATATTATAATTTAGATATAGATGGCGCTGTACGTATTTAACTTATTATTATTATTATATTTTTAATTACTAGGACGTACGATTTGTTGAATTGCAGTACAAGCAAAGAGGTCTCTGCCGCCTGCCCTTACTACACTCACCTATTGTCGCTTGCACACACAATACGACAAGACGCAATGCTCTTTCTTTGGCCATCGTGGTAAGGCGGTGGTGACCAGGATAATACTTTAGTATTGCTGATTCCTTCTTGACTTTTGTCTAATTAATTGTTTAAATGCACTTATCCTAGATCAGAATTACCTATTCATGGTCCGATTTTGAAAAAAACCTTTGTGTAAGGTACAACGTATCTAGCAAGGCTATAAGATAAGTAATTTATAAAAATCACGTTATGTCTTTCAGGGATGAAGTAAAATCAAAGGGTGCGAATGAAGTCCTCGGGGACTGCTATTTTTTCTATTCTAATATTATAAAGAGGTTAAGGTCGGTTGCACCATATCTCACATTATAACTGGAAAAACGGAGGAATTATTATTTTTGTTTAAACATGCTAATTACAGGAACTGCTGAGTCGATTTGAAAAAAAATTTTGTGTTAGATAGCTTATTTCTCGGGGAACGCTTTGTATGAGCTATAAAATGCATGATACCTACCTAGAAATCAACGGGAAAGCAGTTAAATTAAAAAGCACGGACGAAGTCGCGGGGGACCGTTATAATTAATATGTTCATATTATTCACACGCGTTTTGATTCTTATCTTAAAAGATATCACAGTTTTAAAAAATACTCCGCTCCTAACAATGCCCACAGGAAATCCTAAATTTACGCGAACGAAGTCGCGGGGGACCGCTAGTTTGGTATATTTTAGTCCTTCAGACCTCGGCTAATATTTAATGCAAACGCAATTATCTGCATGGATACTCTACAATATTTAATATTTCCTCGCCATTTGTTCGGTCATTTGAGTTTGTTTCCATTGTGCACCGATACGTTTTGAAAATATCATTTTTTAGTATAATTAATTAAATTTTATAAGCATATATTTTTACCATTATACCATAATACTAATCATAAAGTAATGAGTAAATTCTTACTATAATAATATGTAGAAGGTTATTATTTTGTTCGTTTGTTTATTTGTATTGAATAGGCTCCGAAACTACTGGACCGATTGGAATGAAATTTGGTACCAAAGATAGTTTGAGACCCTGGAAAGGACAAAAGCTACTTGTTGTAGCGATATAAAATCATCAGGGGGTGAAATAGGGGATGAAAGTTTGTATGGAAAATTTGACTTTTGGCGCGGGTGAAGTCGCGGGGAACTGCTGTGTCCAATAAAATTACACACATTACATTACGGTTACAGGTTTTTTTTAAATATGTTTTCATTTATATAAGATTTGAAGCCATTGCATCATTTCATCATCATCATGGGCCTTTCCCGTCTATTACAGACGATTTATACAGTGTTTGCAATTAAGTTCAATTCAATGATCACCAACTTCTTTCAAAATGGCGTTTTAATTTTTATCCAGGAAGCGATAACGACGTCAACATATCGGATGCGAAAGTGAAAACACGCACTCCATCAGCCTCACGCGCGGACAAGTCATAAATTCCGATATCGACTATTCTGTCAGTACAGAAACCCTTACTGAGTAATATTGCATTACTATTCTGATTTAACTTTATTTATTACACCAACACGCTCCATTGAAACCAGCAAAATAGATACAAATTGTATCGCAGACTGTATGATTATTTGTCAATTGAAGAGACCGATAAATCTTCGGTATTATCTACTCGTATATTCAGTGAAGAGCGTCCTGAATAAAATAATTGAAGTGTATCATTTCATTGAGTTCTCCACTCTACAGAATGATAATGGAAGTCAGGTTGTGATTTTTAAATAAAGACTTTTAAATGTATGTCTTTTTGAAAATATTAATCCTAAATAAGGGTCTACTACCATGAGATAAAACGTACTTCCTCATGTCACCATAGCACAAGATTACGCTTAGTTTGGGGTTAGGTAATTGTTGTGATTACCGAAATCTTTTATTCAAATTAATAATGTAAAAACTAGGTATGTTAACAGCTACTTGCTTAGATAATATTTTTTGTAATAGCAAAGTTAACGATAAATCTATTTTACTTTGTCTTAGGTCTGATCACAGAGGACAAAGGGTTTCATTTGAATACACCCCTGTCTCGAGTATAGTGGATATTGTTTATAGGCCAGTTACTGCAAATATGATCAATAGATTTAAGGATAAAATTTTTCAAGGTAGATAGTGCATTTACAGCACTATCTACCTGCAGTAGTGATGTTGACAAATTATATGAAGAACTTTTTAACTTAATAAAAAACGAATTCAACCAAATTTTTACTAAGAAAAAGGTTAAATCCAATCAGTTTATAAGTAATTTTAGTGAGTGGGCTACACCAGGTATTCACAAAAGTAGAAATAAGTTATATGATCTGTATAGTCTCAGGGAATATTCTCAGGACCCACGTTTTATACAATACTAGCGGTCCCCCGTGACTTCGTTCGCGTAAATTTAGGATTTCCTGCGGGCATTGTTAGGAGCGGAGTATTTTTTAAAACTGTGATATGTTTTAAGATAAGAATCAAAACGCGTGTGAATAATATGAACATATTAATTATAACGGTCCCCCGCGACTTCGTCCGTGCTTTTTAATTTAACTACTTCCCCGTTGATTTCTAGGTAGGTATCATGCATTTTATAGCTCGTACAAAGCGTTCCCCGAGAAATAAGCTATCTAACACAAAATTTTTTTTTTCAAATCGACTCAGCAGTTCCTGTAATTAGCATGTTTAAACAAAAATAATAATTCCTCCGTTTTTCCAGTTATAATGTGAGATATGGTGCAACCGACCCTAACCTCTTTATAATATTAGAATAGAAAAAATAGCAGTCCCCGAGGGTGCGAATGCACCCTTTGATTTTACTCCATTCCTGAAAGACATAACGTGATTTTTTTAAATTACTTATCTTATAGCCTTGCTAGATACGTTGTACCTTACACAAAGGTTTTTTTCAAAATCGGACCATGAATAGGTAATTCTGATCTAGGATAAGTGCATTTAAACAATTAATTAGACAAAAGTCAAGAAGGAATCAGCAATACTAAAGTATTATCCTGGTCACCACCGCCTTACCACGATGGCCAAAGAAAGAGCATTGCGTCTTGTCGTATTGTGTGTGCAAGCGACAATAGGTGAGTGTAGTAAGGGCAGGCGGCAGAGACCTCTTTGCTTGAACTGCAATTCAACAAATCGTACGTCCTAGTAATTAAAATAATAATAATAATAAGTTAAATACGTACAGCGCCATCTATATCTAAATTATCATATTTTGTTGCGTCTTTTAATTTCTATTCGACTACGTTATCCTGCACCCATTACAATTTTTCTGCATGACTTATATTTCAATTTCAAAATTATTTTATTTCAGATTACAATGATCCATACATAATAACATTCATTAAATAAATTACATCAATATAATTGCAATACGAGGGTCAAACTGAAAGTTCTTAGAACTGGCCACTTATAAACAATATAATAAAAAAAATATTCTAAAATTTGAAAATAGAACTCTTTGCCAATATTACTGAGTATATATTTCATTCATTTGTCATTTGTTTTACGACTTGGCGGCAAATTGAAAATTGTCTGTGTCACGTCAAAATAAATTTAACACGAGAAAATTTTCGTGCAATGATTTTTTAGGACTTTCGATGTCATTTAAGTCAACAAGAAAGTTATGATAGACTACGATTGGCCTTTCACGATGAAGCCCCATCTCGTGCGACTGTTTACAACTGGTTTAATGAGTTTAAACGTGGTCTGAAACTGATGATGTACGTGAGGGACGGCCTTCTACGGCGACGACTGAAAATAACATCTGTGTTGTGCGGCGTATGATAGAGACTGACAAAAGAGTGACCTATCAGCAGATTCGGACAAGCTTAGGCATCGGTATGAGTCAAGTGCACAAAATCCTCCACGAACATTTAGCGGTCAGGAAGCTTTGCGCCCGGTGGATACCTCATAATTTGACTAAGGCTCAAAAACTCCATCGTGTGGATTGGTGCCGTAAAATGATTGAAAGATTTAACGGAGGTGACTCAAATGCTGTGTTCGACATACTAACAGGTGACGAAAGCTGGATTTACTGTTATGATCCTGAAACCAAAAGACAATCTGCTCAGTGGGTGTTTCCTTTCGAGGAGTTGCCAACTAAAGTGAAGAGAGATCGAAGTGCGGGAAAAAAAATGGTGGCCTCGTTCTTTGGAAGGATAGGTCATTTCGCAACAATTGTGTTAGAGGATCAAAAAACAGTTTCTGCAGAATGGTACACTACCAATTGTTTGCCACTTGTCTTGGAAAAAGTTCGAGAGAAACGACCTCGCAGTAGGATCCTCCTTCACCACGACAACGCCTCGTCGCACACCGCCAAGCGAACGATCGACTATTTGGCGACATCAAACGTTGAATTACTGGGTCACCCGCCGTATAGCCCCGACCTCGCGCCTTGTGATTTTTATTTATTTCCAAAAATTAAAGAAAAACTTAAAGGAAAGCGGTTTATGAATGCTGAAGAAGCGGTGGCTGCGTATCGCGATGCCATTGAAGAGACCCCTAAGGACGAGTGGGCAAAGTGCTTTTCCCAGTGGTTCCATCGCATGCAGCGGTGTATTGACGTCAATGGACAATATTTTGAAAAGATATAATAAAACTAATAACTGGCTAATGTAATCAGTTTTTGATTTTCTAAGAACTTTCAGTTTGACCCTCGTAAAATAACAATAACATGTCAAAAAGAAAATACTGTTCGAAATTACTATTCATTGGAAAAATATTATTATTATCATTACAACCATTACATAAAAACATTATTTATTTAGAAGCCCCTTACCCCAGCAACTACTGGGACATGTCTGTCGCAGCAGTGCCGGAGGAAGGGATAGTCCAGTCTATCCCCTATCGCCTTCAGGATGACATTGGAGCTGGCCCGCACTCTGCGCACCATTGACGCGCACCGCTTACGCATGGTCGCGTGGAAGCAGGCAGTGCGCGCCTCCGCAAACATACCCGAGGCACTGCAAAAGCGGGGCAGCCCCAAAATCACCCTGAAGGCGTTATTGTACAGGATACGAAGATCGTTGTAGCTCCGTTTATTATAATCAACCCACAGGCTGGCCCAATAGAGTGATGTACAATAAGCTCGAAATAATGTTATTTTGACCGCCTGTGAGCATCGCGCAAATCTGCGGGCTATCATGTTCGCTCTAACGAACAACGATCTCCGTTCCCGCTCCATGTCCGCATTGTCTCTGAGGTCAGGAGTTATTACGTGTCCCAGGTACTTAAAGTGATCGACCACTTCTAACGGGACCAATTCAATAGTACTGGAGGTAAGTCCCCGGGACACTTAGTACCCGCCTTGAAGACCATGCATTGGCTCTTTTTCACATTGTACACACGGCCGCACGTTAGACTACCCCAGTTTGACCTTGAGACCGCCTCTATACCATACGTGATAAAATCTGTTTTCGTAGTTGACATGGGTAACCTGACGTGCTGCCGACTGTACTTTAGACCGTGTCCACTCGCATACTCCTCGCTAATGCGTATCAGTTTTCTTAGGCCACAGATCGACGCACTCAGTAGAACCATGTCGTTCACACATACGCCATCGACATAGGTATAGGTATGACTGGGGGAGAATACTTTTAGCATTGAGTCCACCTTTTGTACACTGTTCTAAGTGCAATAAAGTTTTTAAATAAAAAAAATAATCTATTGACGTAATAGCAAAAGGCCAACTTTGCTGCCGTCCTAACTTCGATACAATATTATATTACGCGTGATAATTTTTTAATGGTATGTCCGATTTGAATAATTCAAAAAGTAATTTACAGATACTAATATAGCCTTGAATACGACGTGATTTATTTGGATAAGGATTAATACCAACATACTGAAACTGTGGCTTTCTTTTTGCCGCCGCAAAGATTTCATATTTTTACCCAAAAAAGGAGTTATTGTGACTTAACTGTTATAGTTAGACATATGTCATCGCGGACTTTTTTATAGATAAAGATGTCCTCTAGAAACCGTAGAACATTACTTGCTCTATTGTCAATAGTTTTCGCAGCGTTCGCAATTTAATGATTTTCCTTTTGCACCTTTGGTTACATAATCGAAGTTTTCATACGGAACCCTAACTTTTTTGATAATGTAATATAGCCTATGTCCATCGCAGATAATGCAGGATTCTAATGGTGAAAGAATTTTTCAAATCGGTTCAGTAGTTTTGGAGCCTATTCGTTGCAAATAAACAAACAAACAAATCTTTCCTCTTTATAATATTACTATAGATAGTATAGATATATTTTGCAGGTTCTGTTCAAATTTTGAAAATTAAGTTCTACAATGGTAAGAGGATCATATATCTAGTGTAGAGTATTCTCAAAGATCATTTGCGTTTGCTGCGCTGAGCTGAGAGCCATACTCCGTCCACTCCATTTTATTGTAATTGGAGTTATCCCCTTATCTTTCTATTGTGTAAAATAAAATAAATATAAAACTTCTTATCTGAATACACTCATTACAGATTTACGTCAATACGAGTATAGTATAGTACTACATTTTTATAAGGTGTCCTTAGTATTTAGATACATATTTTTATTTAGTACAACAAAACACAAAAAAAATACTATAATCAAAACTTCATTTACATCAATCGTTTCTTTGTGGGTTCTACAGTGTTTAATCTCTAAAATCAAATTATCTGATTTGATTTTTCTATGTTAGAAGTACCCACTCAACATAGAGCGTCGGTGGTGCAGTAGCTAGCGGGTTGCCTCTCATGTGAGAGTTAAGGTTCGACCCCACGTGCCACCATTACCACCATATATGACATTTTCTGAGTTATTTAAATTAGTTGTTTCATTAATCTATGCTCTTACGGTGAGGATAACCTGCACCCATGATACAAATCGGTCAGGTTCCCCTGTTAAAAGGGTCACGGAAGTCAGATGTCAGTCGCTCGCTCCACTATGATTACCTGATCTGCCATATCATGATCTAAAGTGACTGAATGTGTAACCATGATCCAAACTGGTCATGTTCCTCTATTAACAGGGTCACAAAGGACAGATGGCAGTCGCTCGCTCCACTGTAATTACCAGATCTGCCTGGATCATGGTCCAAAGCGGACTCGGGTGCGGCCCTCGAGTGCGAGCGCACAGCCGGGATAACGCTAAGATGATGATGAGAAATACCTACAACACCTAGTTGAGTCTGTCAACATTCTTATCGGCTTCCTAAAAAGATCTTTCAACGGAGGGAACCGAAAATAATTTGCCTCTAAAGCGGCAAGAGTCATTTGTAAAAGAGCTTATTATGAGAAATTGGCAATTTTCACGTGTGTCCTATTTTACGTCACCAAAAAGATTGAGCCATAAATCGAGGCACGTTTCATTTGTACTTATCGTATAAGCGGAAAATGGCGTCATTTCTTTTATATCTCGGCAATTTTCGATTACGGCGAAAATTATTCAAGATGCTTTCTGTTATTTTTATTAAAATGTTTTTTTAGCTCTTACTTTACTTGTGTCAGTTCAGTTTACAGTTTATTCTATTGAAGAAGGTATTTAGTAATTACTTTGTTTAGTTTGCAATGTTAAACTGTAATTAAGTCCGCTTCTATAACCCTTAATAGTTTAGTTTTTATTAATATTTATGTGTACTAGTGGTTCCCTGCGACTTCGCCCGCAAGAGTTGGATTTTCCATATAAACTTTTAGTCCCTATTTCACCCCCTTAATGTTTTTATATCGCGTCAAAATGTAGCCTATGTCCTTTTCAGGGTCTCGAACTGTCTCCATACCAAGACAGACAGACAGACACACTTTCGCATTTATAATATTAGTATGGATGTATGTATTTAACTTTTAATAATCCTTTACATAAATATAGGTATATTTTGTTCTATTATATAAATAAAGGTATATTGAGCGGTTGGCTCAATATAACTTTAATTATGGCGTAGCAAGCACTTACGAAAAACTAATACAGGGCATTAGTTTTAAGTAAGTGCTGTCTACGCCATTGAGCTTGTAGCTCAGTTGCAAAAGCAATCGCCCGGATAGCGAGCGCTCGTGGGTTCTAGTCCCACCAGAAGATTGTTGATGAATTTTTGTGAGCGAAATTTATTTGTATACACATCTAAAAAAACAAAAGTTTATTATTAGTGACCCATCCATCCTGTAGACGTATTGTTTCTAATCTGTGCATCCATACTTAGCAAGTTTTCAGTATCACCGAGTAATCACATAATGCTTATAACTCTAATTTATCTACAACAATACGCTACTCTTGACAACCAGCAAGGCAATATCAAAATATTTGTACACGGAACACGTGATAAACATAAAACGAGGTCGTTCACCCCGCACAAATATGAAATGCACCCCCACTAAGACAAATTATTTCATTTCCCCACCCTAAGGGACAGCATACGTGACTGCAGGAGCTATCAGTGAGTTCAGATGTGATATGGCTGTTTAATGGTATGCCGCTTATCATGGTTAATTCTGTTGTTTAACTAAGTTAGAAGGCTAAAAATTTACAGGTTGCGGCATACTTGATTTGTTCTTTAATTATCATATACAGAATACAGATACTGAAAACAAATTGACATCAGCCCGGCCCGGCAGTTTGGCGCTGGAAAA